>JBAMCF010000859.1:0-96353 GCA_037075285.1 Drosophila lutescens
TATGAAATTCAAGTTTAAAAAAAGTGTATCTAGAATATACCCCAAAAGAGGTCTCTTTTTGGGACCTATTCGAAATAACAACAATGTGGCAATACCCCTTTTTCGCCAAGGTTATGGCAAATAACAACAACAGAGCACTAGAGCAAAGTCTACAGCGTCTACGCTCTCTTTGTCTGCCTTTCCCCACTTTTCCCCCGGCTTTCCCCATTTCCCCGTGGCTCTCGCCTCTCTTTGGACTCTCTCGCTCCCGTCGGTCTCTCCCCCGCAAAAATTTTCCCTCTTTTATATATACGTATATTCTGCAGTCGACACTTTGGGGGTGGTTAGATAAAATGTGGAAATTGTTGAAAATGCCGCCCGCCTCTCAGGCAGCCGATGGTGCTGCATCGTTATGTGGGAAAACCCGGGTCGACGGACTTGGATGGATGCCGCCTTTGCCGTTTTGGGGGTGGTTGATGGGTGGATGGGTTGGTGTGCTGCTGGGTTTGTGGGTGGAATGGAAGGTGCGACTGCGACAGACGAAGGACGACAAACGACAGACGGCGGCAACTGTTTTCACTCCATGTCCTTGCCTCCGTCTTTTGCTCCTGCTGCTTCTTCTGCTGGCAGGCATTTTCAAAAAATTTCCTTCTTTATTTTCCGCCTACACCGGGAACTAAAATTTTAGCGCGTTAATAATCAAAATATTATCATATCTCATCTTAAATGTAAGTGTAAAAAGTATCTTTACTTTTAATAGGTCATGATCAGTCTGAAATCGCATTTAAAATAAAAAAATTGTCAATTGTAATTACTATGTTAATTAAAAATTATTAGGAAAAAAGGAGCGTTAGGTAATAATTTAATTATTGGTAAAGACTTTAAGATTTCTTGTTTCAAATTTATACATTTTTTGGCTGTTACCTTTAAAAGATATTGTGTCGTAATTACATACTAACTCTGAAGTAATCATTAAATATTGTTGTTAATTTTAAATATTTTGAGGTCAAACCTGACATTTTTTTGTTAATAATAAAATAAATTTACATCCAAATAATATCAGTTTACTATAACTTTTATTATTCTAAGAATTAAATGGTGACATCTATTGTGGGATAAAAAGTCAATTTTTCCCTCTGTACACTTTCTAGCTGCTTTCCCCGATTTTCTTTTTTGGGGGAAAACTCGGCAAAAATAACAACAATTTTGCCACTCATAAAAAAGGCAAGAGGCGAAGATGATGGGCGAGGGGCGGGGGCAGAAGGATCTCTGGGGGGGTGGGGGCGAAAAGAGGAAGTAGGAAATTTGAACTTGGGCTTGTGATGTATGTCCGATGTCTGTGGAGACCCAAAAACTGCCAATGCGGCCGACCACTGCGGCAGAGTTTTCCCTGGTCGAAATGAAAATGGCAGACGAAAATGTTAAGCGATGGATGGGCAGTTGCCACCGGGTGGTTTGACCTCTCACCCCTCTTAAAATCGCTCCTCGCCCATCAAGCAAACTGGTGAAAGTTGCCCTTGAATGGTGTTTTCTGGATTATGCTCTGTTCCGCCTGCTCTCCCGAATTCCCTGTCCCCTTTGTCTAGGCTTTTCTCTCTCCGTGAGCCCATTTTCCTGCCTTTCCCTGCATTTCCAATTGAGTTTTGGGTCCGGTGTTTGAGAGCAAATTGAAGTCGATAAACAGAAGTCCAGGAAAAGCTATAGGCAATCAACATATGAAAATAATAACACCAAGCTGTGAAGCAAAGTTGTGCTCAAAATATTTGATGGCGAAAGTCCAGGCTTTCGAGAGTGTGGAAAAATCATTATTGTTCACAAGATTTGCAATCATTTTAAATGTTTTAATTTCTGTACAATATACGTCGTTATTTCTTTATGGTTTTGGGGGATTTTTGAAATGTTAGGTTAACTAAAATTTCCTCAGTTATTGAGTTTTAATTCTGTATATTTATTTTTAATGAAGCTGCTTTTATACAATTTTTACGAGGACTTTTAGAATTTCTTGTACTATTTCAAAATATTCATATTTAAGCAACCATTTGTTTTGTAAAGCTCACCTCCAAAAATAGTTCCTTTGATGTTCAATATTTGATTTCCAGTGGGCTGTAAAATTGATATTTCACTTGGGTTTATGTATTTGTATTTTTATCGGTTTCGGATCGTATACGTTTTGCATTAGCACGGCACGGAACGGAATGGTTTCATATTTGTATATTATAATTGCTTTCGCTACATCGGACTGATGATTTCGGTGTCTATTTCGGCTGGGGATCCGTTTGACTTGACGAACCTACAGAAGATATTGCAAATTAATTATTGATCACGTGCAAGTGGCGTAAACAGCAGTTAAACAGAAAACAAAAGACAGGCAGAGGGGCAATAAAAACGCAGACATGGTGTTGGAAAAAAATAGAACAACACAGCCGACAGGTGTGAGTGAAAAGGTGTAACCCAGCCAGCAACAACTAAATCAAATCGTAGGAAAATGCCTGGATTTTCCCTCCCCTTTCCGGCCATCGCTTGGCTGACTCTCAATGGGCTCTGGGGCAAATATTTTAAATGCGCAGATTTTTGGCATGTTTTAGTGGCAGTTCACGTTTTGAATTGTTGCCATGCCATGCTTCCACGGAAACGGTCCAACGCTCGTTTCACTGACAATTTAATACAAAAAATGCCAAACATTTTCACAAAATAAAAGGACTAGCACCAAAGGCTAACGTGAAAAAGTTTGGCAGTCGTAAAGCGTGTGTTAACCCTTTAAAATACCCAACAAAAATATGTGTGTTTGTACGTGGGCAGGGAAATGATAAAAAAGTTGTTTCAAACGGAATTGTAGGTTGCTTTTTATGGATGCGCTTTGCAAAGATATAAATGAGATACCAGTTGGTGTACGGGATAGTTTAAAAATAATTTGCATTTACACAATAGGGATTTTTTTCAATATACAACCTCTCCAGAAAAATTAATATGATTTATAAAGTCGAATCCTTTAGAGATAAATATAGACCTTAAGAAATAAGCTGGCTTTTACACTGATCTTATCTTAGTAAATATCACTTTTTACTTTCGACATATGAATTTCGGTGTTCCTTAATGTCAATATAATAGGAACATATTTTATAATGAGAAAAATTATAAAAAATCAAATAAAAAGGATTAAAGGGTTTCGGTAGAAATGGGAAAATGAGCACTGAAAATTAACGAATTCCTATTTGTTTTAACCCAAACTCAAATATGAATAATTTGGTTTCTTGCAAAAGTCTGTAAACATTTCTGCACTTATTGCTCCGGCATTCCCTGAGCGTTTTGCATAATTTAACACACGGGCTAGGCTGTGACCCCCCCTCAAGTTTGCCACCCGCTGAGTCTGGCAACCGGCCCCGCCCCCTTTTCCTGCTAATACCATTCCGCCCCTTTTCGACCAGAAGTGATGCGTGTGTTTCGCTGCTCCCATTCAAATGCCAGACTAACTCAATTAGAGAGCGCAGACAGAAGTTGAAGTTGAGTGTTACTTTGACTGCCGGCCAACATGCGAGTGCAAAGAAATATATAAATATTCGCCAGCAGCTGAATTTATTTCTGTTTTAAATTTATGGAATTAAAGCGAGGAGTTGTTAAGGAAGCAAACTTGAAGAGGCGTCTCAATAAACAGACAGCCAACCAAAAAAAGGAGGAAACTCGCCAAAAAGTATCTAGATACTTTCTGCAGCCAACTATGAGATACTCGCACAAAAACAACAGCGATGTCTGGGCTTGTTAACTAGACTCCTAAATGCACACAAAGAATAAATTTAGAAAACTATGATCAACATTTTCTAAAAAGACTAACTTGATAAACTATATGAATTTAACTCTAATTAAGTCTAAATTGGAACTAAATATAAATCTGGCTTTTTATCTTTAGAATACATTTTAAACTTATGAATCGACAAAATATCAAAGAGTGTAACTTAAATTAAAAACAACACATCTATTAAATGAACATAATTTACAGATAATGAATTATAAAATTTATAAATATTTTAATATGTAATATTTTGAGTGAAGAGAGCTCTATTAACTTATTATCTGTTTGTTTCCAAAAGTTCAGAAGACCCGGTTTATGGAAATATTTAAGTAATAAAGAGCTGGTTATTAAATTTGATTTTAAGTATGACATTAAACTTAATTTAAAATACAATTATAAATGGGAAAAAATAGTGGTATCTATTAAAAATATTAAAAGCAATAGACGTTTGCAGCTATTCGTATGTTGTTATTTTTAAAATAAAATAAATGTGTGTGTAAAATATACAACATTTTCTAATTTATCAACTTTTGTTTCTTTAAAATTGTTTCTTCTAAACTAAAATTTCCCAAAGAAAATTTAGAAATAAATGCTTTCAAAAATGTTTTTAAGGACTTTTGAGTTGCTCGTGCATTTTCCTCTCTGTGTGCAAAAAACACAACAGAAAACAAAAATAAAATGCAAACAACGGAAAAGCGGAAAACTTGGCGTCGTCTGAGTTTGAGTTTTTAGCTCTCTGGGCTCTCTTTTATGTTTTGCAGCTGTGTGAGTGCGTGGCTGTTGTTGTTTTCCCCATTTTCCCGTAGAAAATGTGAATGATTTTTCTTCACTTTCATCAACAGCTGCGCTCACACAAATGCAAGTACTACTCTTTTCCCTTTGCGATTGTTTTTTGTTATTTTTTTAGATACACATATGAGTTAGCTTTTTGTTTTGTATCTTTACCGTTTGGCTGTGTTTTTGTTGTCGTGTTTTTTATGCGGCTTGTTTGTATTTATTTTGTTGTTTGTTTATTGATTCTTGGTTTTGTGTTCTTCACCGGCTTGCTATTTTGCAAATGCCGCCGAAATTGCAATCAATTGCAGTTTTATATCGCTAGCTCACACAGATACTCACGCACACTCACTCACGCACACACACACGCGACGGCGACTGCGACGCCGACTGCGCTGCCACGACAAATGTCCGTTAATTAAAAGCGCGATTTTTTTGTTTGTTTGTTTTCGGTATTTATTTATTTTCTTTTCATTCTTTCCCTTGTTTTTCTTTCGCTTTGTTATTGTTATTAACTTTTGTTATCAGCCCTCCGCTCTGCCGACGTCGACAGCGCTGCCTTTTGGGGCTGTTTTTTCTGCTTATTTCCCGTCTGCGGTGTAATTTTCTGTGACTTCGCGATTTGCCTGCTGCCGCGCTGTGTAGTTTTTCCGGTGATTTCCACTTGCTAACTGACTTTCTTCCGACTTTTCCAAACGGCCGGCCGTTTTGTTTTGCAAAATTCAGAGAAAGAGAGAGACAGTGAGAAATGCGGGGGAGGCAGAAATAAAGAACGAAGGAGAGAGAGAGAGCGGTCATCTATGCGCCGGTTCAAAAAGCTCGCGAAACGAATCGGCAAACGGAACAGCTACGTAGAACGTAAGGTCAACCCGCTATCACGTAACGAACCCTTGACTGGAGACGTTAAATTCGAAACTGGAACCGGTATTCAAGAGGATGTAATAGAATTTAGAAATAAACCTTACTTTTTAAGCTTCATCCGCATTTATTTATTACCTTTAACTTAAAAAAACTTTAAAAAAAAATTTAAAAAGAACTCTGTAGTCTAAAAAAAAAATGGTTGTGACATTTTTGTGATTAAGGCGTCCAGTACTAACAGAATTTGTCAACAATCGATTGGGAAATTTTGGATTTAGCTAACAATAAAAATGAATTAGGAAATTCCCTTAATAACATTTAATAACTTTAGTAAATGTTTTACAAATGCTCGCTTATATTCACTTCTTCAAATATTAAAAGTTAAATATTTTAGCTTTCAATAGGTAATGACAAAAAGCCTTGAAGCGTAGTGCCGATTGGGCTATTAACAGCAGTATTAATAGATAATGTAGTAATTATACTCATTAAACACATTTACTTCACTAATCGCTTGAATCAAAAGGGCCTTTTAAAATATCAGTACTCTAAAAATGAAAACTTGTAATTTAGTCGACAATAAGTTACCCGCTGAAATGAACGTTAAAAAGCTTTTGGCTTTGATTGGCCTGTTTTTGGAAACAATAATGTTGAGCAGTGTTCTCGCAAAGGTCAGTAAAATTAATTATATGTCAGTTCTAACTACAAAAATATTTATTATCCCTGCGATTATTTATTATCCATTCAATAAAACTTTAAATGAAAAAGCCTTAAAAAAATAGTTCAATTCCATTATGTTGAGATTGTCAAAATGTAGAGAATATGAAAGCAAATCGAACCAAAATAAAAAGATTCCGTCATTTGAACTTTTAAAAACAGGTGACTTTGAATTTGTAAATTAGAAATGGTATACACAAAAAATGTGTCTTATTTAAAATAATTTTGTAAAGTATTTCTGAAAAGAAAAACAAACAGAAGGTATTTAGTTGTTTCTTTTTAACAGTGTTGCACCCTTTGAAAAAAATATACGAATTTTAACCCCTTAACAACGTTATGGCTGAAATCGAAAAAAAATTTATAGACATGGGTTACTCCTTTTTAATGGTGTACTAATGTAAATTATAAATCGAATAGAAATTAAAAAGTAATTAAAAATGATTTTTTGTACGGAACATGATATCAAAAATGTAAAAAAAAATGATTGAACACATTAAAACACAACAAGAGAGAACGCTATAGTCGGGTTGGTGTCCCGACTATCTAATACCCGTCACTCAGCTAAAGGGAGTGCGAACGCTGTACTCGGGTTGGTGTCCCGACTATCTATTGGGGCTAAAGGGAGTGCGAGGGAGATAGATATATGAACAATTTTGATTGCGTATAACTTTTTAATGAATGGTCCGATTTGAAAAATGTCTTCTACATTTCGATAGGTATTGATAAACACAATAAAACTGCATTTTTACTTTTCCGAAATATTGAAATTTTTAAAATCGTATATAAGCGATTGTGGGCGTTAGAGGGGGCGTGGCACCCTTTTGAAACAAACTTGCGCTGCGTAGGAACTCCTAGAATCTGCATGCAAAACGCCAATCTTCTAGCTTTTATAGTTTCCGAGATCTCAGCGTTCATACAGACAGACAGACGGACAGACGGACAGACGGACAGACAGACAGACGGACAGACAGACGGACAGACGGACATGGCTAGATCGACTCGGCTAGTGATCCTGATCAAGAATATATATACTTTATAGGGTCGGAAACGTTTCCTTCTAGCTGTTACATACTTTTGCACGAATACAATATACCCTTTTACTCTACGAGTAACGGGTATAATTACTTTATTACTCGTTCATACCTGCAGTAGAATTGTGTTCATTTGTTATTTAGTCAACCATTAGAAGTCGGCTGAAATGAACGTAAGAAGGATCTTAACTTGGATTGAATTGTCTTTGGGGACTTTAATGCTAAGCAGAGTACTTGCAAAGGCTAGTGGAGTAAGTTAAACATTTAAATGCTTAGTAAAATCATTTTTACAATCTACAGAACAAGATGGATGCTTACATGACGAAAGTTGAATGCCTTAATTATGTACCAGAAATTGTAAAAAACTTGAGCTGCCACTTAAATCAAACAGCTAAAAGCGCTAGTTCTTTATACATAGAGTTTGACTTGGCCCAAGATGTTAGAGACATTGAAGGCATATACATATTAACGATGAACAGAGGATCGATCATGACAAACTTAACTACAATGAAACTAGACTATTGTCAGCTGTTGGCAAGTGTGGAATCACAGTTTTTACTTAAGATGATTACCACTCAGACCCGTCGAATTGGCAATTTACCACTGGAATGTCCATTCAAAATGGTACGTAAACTGGTTACAAATCGTGAATTACGGTTAATATATTTTGTAAAATGTATTTCAGAATAAGCGATATTATGTAAAAGGATTTACAATCAACTCAAAATTTATTCCAAGCTATCTACCAGAAATGAATTTTATTTCAGATTCCCATATAAACTTTAAGGGTCGCAGAGCATGTCGGCTAATTATACAAGGTAGCCTTCGTCCTTAATAACATATATATTTTTATTTTCGTAGGTAAAACTGTCGTACTTTAAAAATAAAAAATATTACTGAAAGCTTTTTAAATTTGTCTCATTCAATTACCTTTACGGAAGATTTTTTGGAAACAATTTCTTTTAACCATTAATTAATCGTGGAACAAAAATACATTTTTATACTATGTATACTAACATGTGGGTTTCCATACACTGAAACAATTTAAGCTTAAAGAACTATAAGGTTATTAGAAGGTTATGTCTCACACCGAATTGGCTTTTATTAGATGCATTGATCAGTAACGAAATAATTGAACACATTTAAACACAATTAATCGGTTATCGAACCATAATTTTTTGTGGATTTCTGTACTTTAAAAACATATTATTGGAAATTTAGTCAACAGTTAGTTATCCACGGACATCAATCGCGATTTCACTTTGATTAAACTATTTTTAGGGACAATCATGCTGAGCAGTATTCATGCAGAAGTTAGAAAACTAAATTGAACATAAAATAATATTTATTATATACTTACTACATGGATGTATACCTGACAAGCGTTGAAATTTTCAATTATGCACCTGAAATAGTAAAAAATGCCAGCTGTTATTTAAATAGGACAGCTCAAAGCCTGGGATCAATTAATGTAGAGATGACTTTAGCGCAAGATTTTGAATACGCCGATGGAATTTTCATTTTAACGATACAACGAGGTACATTTTTGACCAACTTCACAGCAATGGAACTAAACTATTGTCAGTTATTATCAAGAATCACAGTTTTTACTTAAAGTGACGATGATGCAGATCCGTAGAGTTGGCAATTTACCACTGGAATGTCCGCTTAAAAAGGTAAGTGAACTGTACAAAAAATTATGGCCCACAGTTTAACAGTTCTTATTTTTTCTCAGAATAAAAGATATTATGTAAATGGATTTCCAACCCGGGCCAAATTTTTGCCAAGTTATATTCCAGAATTAAACTTTATTTCGGATATTCAAGTAAATTTTAAAAATCGCAAAGGGTTTCGGTTACTTACCCATGGCCATGTGGCCCGTCGTCATTAATTTAATTTTTTTCACAGAAAACTTATAGTCAAGTTTTGCTTGAAACTGATATAAATCCAAAATCTAAAAACCAAATAAACTAATAAAAAACATAGTTTCTTGGTCCAATTGAATTTTAATCACATAACTTAATGCATTAACATAAGAGATTCAGGACATATTGGTAGTTAGATCTAAAAAAGTTAAATCCCCTGATACTTGGAATGAAATCGTTTTACTAGTAATATTACTACATTTGAAATTCAAATACAAATACGTTTGGGGAATTTAAGAACGAAACAAGAGCCTGTTCTTAGACGACCGGAATTGAAACACTCTATGCGCATGATCCTCTCATATTAAACTTCACTCTTTTCGTCTGGAGTTCTCGCAAGTACACAAAAACAAAAGCCTGGCTAACAGCCCAAAGGGGGTTAGGGGCTGGCGAGAGGGGAGGGCTTTGGGGGGTCAGGAGCACCCACTGTGCGAGGTATATGGCTATATTGCTAATGGCAGCAGCAGAACCAAGAACTGCCGGCCGGTATTCTCCACCAACTGAATGCGGTCAGCCAAAGAGCCCAAGTGTCCAAATGGAGAAGTTACCTGAACGATCGAATTATTGCTGCTATATCTGTTGTTGTTGTATATTGTTGTTTCTGCCGTTGCGTTGACAAATGTTGAGCTGCATTTTGGGTTTTAGCCCCCGAGAAGGATTAATGGTTGCGTGGAGAAGAGGAAAAGGGGGGTTTAGTATCTACAGGACATGAGGTTTTGTTACAAGCTGCGGTGCTTAATAGACAGTGTCGATAGCAAGGAAACTAGTTTACGGACAAGTAAACGGACGGACAAGTAAAAATAAGTGATTTGAATAGGAAGCAAAGGAAAAGTAAAATATAAATAAACCATTCAACAGTTGAACAATGAATTCATATATATAACATTCACAAGTTTGACAAAGGCTAACAAATATAGAAATAACTATTAATGATCTTATTTTGTTAGAAGAGGGATGATAATCTAAAAGAAAACAATAGGACTTCATCGAGAAACATTGATTGAAAATAGTTATATTTATATGTATTTCAGACTCACTTGAAATATAGGTACATAAATTAATATATAGTAAACAGACATCTGGTTTCCTCACCATATTATTCCCCACAAACTTAATCGCTGACTCGCACCCTCAAAATTATTTACCCAATGCAGACCTAGTCTCTCAATACACCCCATCCACACAATTCATCAATCGGCACCGGCGCAATATTTTCATAACAATTAATTCCATTGATACACATTTGGTGGTTTGTTTTCGGTTGGGCACCTGCAGTGCATTGAAATTCGAAATTTGTTTTCGTTGCAATTAGAAATTTTATTACGGCTGGTGGGGGGTGCATTTTTCGGAAGGCGAAATGTTTAAGAGGTCCCCAAGGAGCCGGAGCGTTTTCCGAGGGATACTTTATGGCCAAAACAAAAGATGGTCCAGAGCAGTTGTTTACCTGCGAAGCCAAAAAACAACGTCCAGAAATTATGGCACGCGTGCTGGGGCAATTAGTTAGAGAGCTATGGATCGGGATCGGGATCGGGATCGGGGAGGTGTTCGAATACTATATCTGTCCGGTTCGCAACAGGGGCGGCACTCAATTTGCCATTTTTATGAGGCGCTTGAAAGCGAATTGAAAACAGCCCACAAGATATTTCAATTGTATTCTTTTTCTGTGTCGGAGGGTAAACAATCAAAGTCTGGGGAGTGAATCAGCGGGAATTGAGTTAACCATCATGCTGGTGGAAGTGCACTCTCAGTCAGAAAACTGTCGTCGCCCTCTTGGAAGTAATTTACTCTGAGAAGACTCGCAATTTTCATGGAACCCGCACTCATTTGTTAATCGTAATGATTTGTGCAAATGCCGTTAAATGCCATTTGACATTTGTCAAACTGGAGTGACCTCAATGCCAGAGTGGGCGTAATGCCACCCCACCCATTATCTATACTATGCACTAGAAAAAAACCTTAACATTTTTGATTTTAACAATATATTTTTATTTTGATTTACTTTCCCTAAAATGTATAATTTTTAGCATACATCTTTTTGAAACGAATCAAACTTTAAACCATACTTACTTACATAAAATACCAAATATTTATTAAATTTTTAAACAGATATTTTTCTGAGTGCAAGAAGGAAATGGTTGATTGTCCCAGGAACCAAATTGAAACTGATGATCCAGCACTCACTCAGTCACTCAGCCATTTCCTCATCCTCTCCAGTTTGCAGCTGCCAAGTGAGCCATCAGTCGCCTCCCTCTGCCTCTCGGTTTAATCGAAATCTATGATGTGTTATTTAATTAAAATTATAAATATTACAAACAATAAATGCGACACTGTGTGCGCGAGTGTGTGTCTTGGTTATCTGTCAACTGGCAGTTGAATGAAGTGTTTACTTTTGGGCTTTCAATGTCGCACTCACAAATGAACGCAGTTTTTTCACAGCAAGTGAAAATTAATTTGTAAATGCAATCATATGAGTTATGCTGACACATAGGTAACAAAAAGCTGAACTTATTGAATTCATAAATACTAAAGTAATTACCATGTCAGCAAGTGCGTGGGAATTTTGGTAGATCGAAAAGAACGTATAGAAAGTATAACTAAACTATATTTATATTTCTGAAGTTTATTTAAATTTTAAATAAACCAAATAATGTTTTCATTAAATTTTAGAAAAAATCAGTTTAACTGAGTGATTTATTTTAGTTTATCGCGCAATTACTTTTTCAAATAAATGAAAGAATTAAAGAAAAATATTTAGTCGGGGCATTTATCTGTGTAAACAAATTATTAGCATTTTCTGAAAATTTGTCATTTTTATAACAGCAGATATAGAGCCCCTGGATAAACCATAATTTATGACCTTAGACCTGCCGCACATACAGTGCATACCAAAAGTCGTTGAACCGTTTTCCTCGCAGCACTTGGCTTACCAAAAACCCTTTATTTTTTTGCTATTTGCTGCAATTTCCACTGATTAATTAATAACAATAAAAATGGATTGGAATGGAGCGGAAAACGGAAAATAAAAAAAACGTTAATGATTAAACACAGTGGCTATCCAACAAAAGCGACACAGCAACAACAGCATCAATTTGTTTGTTGCTTTTGATTTATAGTGGGAAATGCAGAAAGGCGTAGCTCACTTTTGGGGCGTTTTCCGGGGAGCTGCGGAAAATGCTGCTGCTGGAGGAAAAGCTATAAATCAGTAAATGGTAAAAGTGGGCGACAACGCGCTTTGTTGCAGTCACCATGGATGCAGTTTTGTTTTTGCCGTTGCTCCGGTTGTTTTTTAACACTTTTCTGGGATGTGCAAAAATTCAATGAAGCGGCCAGCAGCGACAAAACGGCGAAGCGGCAGCAGCAAAAACCTGACAGCAGGCGCACGAGAAATTTGCATCACACAAACAGCAAATACGCAAACACATAGAGCACCAGGAAACATACGGCTCGAAAACACATCTACAGAAAGAAAAAATCTTTACAAAAATAATTAAACAAATTATGGAACTAAAGAGTAAGATTCGTGGATAAGATACATTCTCTAAAACTATCCCATAAAAGTTTTAGGTCTACAAAAACCTTTTCCTTTCAACAAGAAAGACATATTATTACTATACTTTTAAAGCTACAAATTATAATACTTTTATAAATCGCATACTTTTATAAATAAAATATTGCACTATAATTATTTCCTACAATTAATCATTGGAAAAATTAATAATTTTATTATCGATATTAAATTGGTTCTGCAAACATTTCCAAAAGAGAGTTGAAACAAATGCTTAATATTTTTCTCTGTGCACCCACGAACACTGGGTGAGAGACACACGAAATGTTAATGCAAATAAATTGCCTGCTGACTTTATTTAAATTTCCCATAAGACACACATGAACGAGGACTAACGCTAGAGGGAGATGGAGTGCCCGAGAAAGAGAGGGTGATAAATGGGGAGGGACCCGAGGTCCTGAGAGTGTTGAAGGAGCCTCCTAAGCAAAGTGCTAGGCCGGAGTTTCCTTTCCATCCGCTCCCTAACAGACATGTGTTGCCTGTGGCAGCTTTTTGTAATTTTAATTTTGATTTTAATTTGTGTTGAAATATTTACATAATCACTGACTGACAACACTGCGAAGGACGGAACAGAACCCGGTCTTAGAGAGGCGGCGGCAGAGTTTTAGATGGAACATCTGCTTGGGCGCAGCAGATTTTTGTATCAAACTTTAATGAAAATTTATAAGGTCTGCATGAATGATTAAGTAACCATGTGGTGGGCCTGAAAGTGTGTGCGTTTTGCCTTACTTGTCTTCTAACTTGGCTTAGCATCTTCTTCATAACTTGGAGGCTTGAAGTTTTAAAGAAGCAATAAAGAATTGTATTGCCTTAGCCACAGGCGTTGATGTGCAGGCAAACTGTTGCCTATCCATCCGGAAGAGATAGAATTAAATAAGTTATGGAAACCGAAAAAATTAAATAGGACCAATCGCAAACTATTCATTATAAGGCAAAACCAAATGAAAGCTAAATGATTTCAATAATAACTGGGAAATTAAATTAAAAGTTAAAATCTAAAATCAAAATTAAAATATTTTCTCGAATTAAAACTGGATATTCCACTGTATTAAACTAAAAACATCTAGGCTGATCCAAAATATATTTTCTCGGTTTGCCCTTCAATTTGAACTCTCGCTTCGGTGGTTTTAAGTTCTAATTAGTCTTGAAAATACGAGTATATACACAATTTGCAAAGGCCCTCAAAGGTTGATGTCTGTTTTAATTGCACCTGCCAGGCCCAAAAAAATATGCATCAAAAATTCACACAAACCGGCATATACATACTTTTAATTAGAAGGCAAACTGAGGCCTACGCTATCCTTAGCCCGTTTTTTTGCAATTAACTTTGGCAGAGCCAGCTTGAAGTGGAGCTCGACTATCCGCAAGATGCAATCGCTTTCACTTTGGCAAGAGATCAAAGGCAAGCGACAAACATATGCCCAACAATGGCTGCTCCATAGATACTTCCTCAACCCCTAACTAAAGCTCAAAGCCATACATATAGAACGCTTAAAACGAGTCGCGGCCTCACAACAATAACAAATGCAACTCCCGGTGAAAGCTAAACGCAACAAAAAATGTTTGTGGGGAAAAGCGGGAGGACAGCGAATAAGTGAATGAAAAAATATTTATGAATGGAATGTAACTACCGCTGGCAGATAAAAGCCGTGGCACAGGCAGTGATGTGAAAGGTACCATTTACGTAAACCTCGGTAAGGTACCAAAAAGGGGTTTTTAGCTCTGTCGATTTCAGTCTTTAAATCCAAAGTCATTAAATTAATATGAAAAGCCATTAAATTCATATTTTATCCCCCACTTTAAAATTGACTTTTTGTTATAAAATCCAGTTTTTTCGGCGCTTGAAATCGGGTACTTACGAATTCATAATTTTACTTAAGTATAGAAATATGATTAAAATCTTTTCACAATGATACTAAAGTTTTGGTTTACAAACCTCGGTTTAGTGCAAATATTTTTATTAAATTCTTTGATAAAAAACCATAATTAAGTTAGTACATTTGGATTACTAGCAGATCCAATAATAGTATCATAGAATATCATGCTAACTAGTTGACGTGTACTCAAATGCATCTATCTAGATCCCAAGCAACACTGGCCGTACAGGCTGCCGGCCATAAATACAGGTAGTCGCTTACTGAATAGCTTCGTAAACGATGCCAACTGAGGGTTGGAGCTGCATATGGATATGGAGTTGGAGTCCTAAGTGAATTGCCATACACAGCGCGCACACGACTTCATGACAATGGGCCTCTCCTCATAGCAAGTGTATTGTGCATAGTTTTGCCAAAGTCGTAGTCCTCGGCTGCTAGCTCCCGAATTTCCCCCACTTGAACAATCCTTTTGATTTATGACATGTGCGTTTTAAGTTAGATTTTTGAACCCACGTGTGCCTTTCGATAGTGCAGTTGCCTCTTCTATTAATTGGCAAAATTGTTGCATACTGTTGTGCGGTTGAAAAGTGAAGTTTGGAGTCAGTTGAAGTTTTGGGAAAGTTGGTTAAAAACTGGAGAATCTAAAATGTAGTAGAGTCGTGTAAATATTTAAAAAAATTTAAGTTATCATTTGTGAAAAATGTCTACAATGCTTTATTATCTAAAAAATATATTCGTGTAAAACAAAGTTTTTTATCACCAATTTTAAATATTTAATTTTTACCAAAATAAAGAAATTTTTTATAAACAATTTAACAAGTTTTTAAAAACTAGTACTATTTAAGCACCAGCTTAGCTGTCATTTTCATTAGATTGCTTTACAACATCCACAGGTAGAAAGTCCTGCACAAACACCTTTGCCTGACAAATCGCATGTTAATTTTTTGTGGAAATGCGAAGCACACACGCAACCCACAAGGATCCCAGGTGCAGCGACTACGTGAAGATGCAGCTGCAGAAGAGCCGAGGACTCGACTAGGCTCGAAACAGCGAAACCAGAGGGTTGACGGCATCGCGATGAAATGTTGGCCCAAACGAGCGCCACAAATTGCGGCAGAATGCATTTTTCAAAAGACAAAACGAGAGAGGAGGATGCAATCTCAAGTGGTTATCTCCGAGGCCCTCTGGACCTGTGGGACATGGGGACCAAAGTCAACATCAAAGTTCACGCCGACAAAGCGTCGAGAGTAAATGTTTAATGAGCGAGGCGGCCGGGGAGCGTAGTTTGCTAAAAAGGAGTAAAGGATCACGACTCCTTCAAGCTCGGGCGCAAGCCAATTAAAACAAAAGCCAAAAAACAAATGCACTTCAAGCGGGGAAAAGCTGGGAGGAAAGCGCGTTTGACAGTGTCAAAGGACCAGAGGAGGGAGAGCCTTCCACGTGAAGTGTTTGGCAACATTGTTGGACCTTCCAGAACCTGCCCCAGACCCCTTTTTTGCCCCAGTACGCACTCCAAGCAACAGTTCTTCTTTGAAGTCAAAAGGATTTTTTCCCAGGCTGCAGCGAAAATCGGAGGCACAGTAAATTAGCTACACTTCACTCCAATGTTCAGCCCCAGGGAAAGGAAAGGGGTTAAAGAATTTCCACTGGAGGGGGGCGAATTCCATGTGACATCTGCTGCAGCATGGATGACGGAGCTAATCAAGGTGGCAATTTAATCGGAGTAGAAAGGTACTTGATCTATGGATTAAGCTGGGATCGAGGAAAAAGATTTCAAAAGAGAAGGAAAGTTGGTTCAGAATTGTGTGATCAGTGGACTGTGAAGGAGATTATCCCTCAGAAAGTAATAGGGAGCGAAACCGATCCTTTTTAGGTGGAATTTTTACCATTAAACCATAAAAGTGTAGTTCAGTTATAATTTTATTTTAGGGCATTAACCCGTCACGAGGGTGAAAAGTAATAGAATAAATGGTATTAAAAAAGTATGCAAGAAAAACTTTGCTCTGAAAACCTCTCATAAAAAAGAAACTTTACCGAAAAACCAAACCCTCATCCCCAAAAAAAATCGAGGAATCTAGTGTGGAAACTATTTATTAAAACTGATTTCATTTATGAGGGCTTCATAAAATCGAATTTAACATAAGAAGAAACAACACTTGAGTTCTTATTTTTAAAAAATGTATTTTAAACAGAAATAAATGTATGGTTTTCGATCTCTGTGGGCTTACGCTTTTTTAAAGACAATTATAATAAGGCTCCCAGCAAACCAAATCTAAGCATGCCTTGTAATATTCCAATCCCGATCCCAGGCCCATATTTTCCTCGCACTTTTCCTGGCTTTTAATTATGCTTAGCTGACAGCGCAAACTACAATAGTAGTGACGCGAAGGGAAGTTGGAGGAGGAGCAGGAGCAGGAGCAGCAGGACAAAGAGGAGGATTAGGTTGAGGAGGGGCTTTAGGCCCACTGGCGCCCGGCGATATGTGACAGCCATTTAATTTGATTTATGGCAAGTGAATAGCCTTGATTAGGACGCGTTCGCTACAATGAGAACCGACGACCGACACAGATGCCTGGGGGGCAGGATGTGTGTGTGCGGTGGGTGTGCATGTGTGTGGATGAATTTAACTCAATTTCACATAAATCAAAAATGTAGCCATCCCAAAACCCGCTCCCGAATCCGAGTCCTCTTCGTCCTGCCCCTCCACCCGCATTCATTCATTCATTTCCCCGGTGTGCACCTTGGCGCTAATCGCATTTCAATTGTTGAAACGAATTGCGAATTGAATGAAGTGTTGAAATTTCAGCAGCTAGGCCAAGCTCAAAAGTTCACTGGAGAAAAAAAGTTACTTAATTATTTTAGCATTTTATAATAAGTGCTTTTTTAGAACAATTTAAATTTAGCGAAATTATTTCGCATAACCTTTTCACTCAAAGCCTGTTTGTAGATTCCAGAAGAATAAATTGTAATGAAATCGGAAATTTTATTTGGTTTTCCATTTTGGTTATTTTCGGTTCCTGATAATTTCATTATATGCGAAAACCAATAGTAAATTACTATACTTAACACAATTAAAGCCCAGTATAAAATGATCATTTATATATATATATCATTATATATCATTTATATATAAATATGACAAAATATTCAATTAGAGTTTTGATAGCCGCACAGTTGTGCTCAATTTTGTCAGGTATGCTTTTTGATAGTACTTTACCTTTTCTAAGAGTGTATAGATATAGATTTCCCCTATGAGCGGACAAGTTCATAAAAGTAAATCCAAAGCAGGCAACAATAAGCGAATTTAGGTGTCAAACAGCAGGTGGCAATGGCAGCCAACGGAAGTGCCTGACGTCCTTCGATTGCGGACTGGGGGGGTCGGATTGGGATTTGGGTTTGGGGTTCGGTTTCTGGGTTCCGGGACTCCGGGGTTCCGGGGTTCCGGGGTCCATGGGGACTGCGTGGTATCGTCAGAGACAGATGATATCTTAAACACACACACACTCAGACAATCACACATGACTACCCAGCCAAATGTTATCAGAAAACCAGCAACAAGCAAAAAAAAAAACCGAACTGTTGTACAATTTTGACATGGGTTACACCAAACAAAGGGCCACCAACCTGGTGAGGGGCTTTAGATACGTATATATATATACTTATATATGGAACCTTCTTTCGATATCATTTGAGCAGTGCCTGTGTATTGGCAAACCGCAAGAACATCAACTGATGGCAGATAAATTAAATTTTGCGGTTCTAAATGGGCAATCAATGAGGCGTTCCACAGGAGGTTTCGTTGCGAAACTCAACTTCCACTCCGAAAACTATGTGGAAATAAAATTTAAAAATTGAACAAACACGAGCCAATAACTTGACCTCCGACAAAGGAGACAGACACGGCAAAATAAGGAGAAAAGCAAGGAATCCGAAAAGTTGTTAGTGAAACTTTCAGCTACGACATCAAATATTGACTCGAGTCGGCAACTCCCACATCCATTTTCCCTTTTCCCCCAAAACAATTCAAGTGGGTGTTGTTGTGTACAGTTGACACCTGGAATCCCCCTTCTGCGTCATCGTTTATTGGTATTTATTCGGCAGCCGGAATGCCTAATCAAACAGACGAAGGGTACTTGAAGGGCTGCTTAAGCACACAATATACAACTAATATTGAACGCGATTCGGTATCCGCAAAGGGAAATCCTTAAAGCCTGAAGCTCTCTGTCTGAATCAAATTGGGAACGCAAAAAGGGGAAGAAGGGTTAAGATGCTTTGCGATTTTTCGGATTGGATTTTTGGAAAGCTGAGAAATCTACGATGAGGTAAGCAACTCGAGCCCTGAGTGGCAAAGTGTCAGTGGCAATGTACATTTAAATATTCTTTACCATTTGGGATGTGACTTACGATTGATTTATGAATTATATAAGTCGACATTTTTCTGAGTTCATTTAGGAGATGTGTATGCAACGTTGGTTTCCGCCTGAATTGTTGGATTGATTGGGAGCCCAACGAGTTATGTTTACGGGTTGGGCATTGGTAAACCAATTATGGGTACCATGGTGTCCCAGATCGTTTTCGGATATCCAGTGATCAGAGCGTTCTCCTTTGCCTTTTAAGTACCCAGAAACGGCCTCAAACTCAGGGGTTTCGAGGGTCACCAGCTCGGAACCTAACTTGCGACAGGACTCGTAGGCTCTATACCTTCATTGATTTTGGCGAAGGGTGACGCGTTGATAGCGTAGATCATGCGCGGATCCACGGGAAGTGATATGGGTGATATATCACCCCTCACTCGGGTGAAAAATGAAAGGAATTTTGCTATTCAAAAAGTATGCAACAAACCAAATTGTTCTGATATCACCCCCCACAACCAAATCCTAGATCCGCCTTTGGCGTAGATATTTGTGTTTCCTTAAGATATAGGTTAAGAAATTAAATAATTAATTTTTTTTGTGCTTTGTGCTTACCATTTAATATTCCTGGGGTACATTTATCGCAGGAAAATCATAGTTTAAAACTGGCAAGAACAAAAGAAATTGAACCAATTTATTCACCATTTTTATGTTGTCTGGCTAACAGGGAGCAGTTCAAGCTTATTTTTTACCATCTTCTTAGCAGTGCATGCAGAACTGCAGTACATCTATTTCTGTTTAAATTCAATCTAAATTCAATCAGGTCAACATCCGAAACCCACAGCGACCTCTATTTAAGTAAGCATTATACGAAAACACTCGGTGCCAATCTACATATATACTCATTCAGCAGATAAGAACGAAACAAGAAAAACGGTTAGTGGGATGACTCGAATTTTAGATACCAGTTACTCTGATCAATAATTTTAAAGTGAATTTACCTTTCTACCACCATGTAAAATATGTAAATATAAATATGCCTTACACAGAGAAAATTAGCAAAAGTTTTAGGTGCAAAATCGGGGGTGAAACATTTTAAAAAGTAACACGGTTCATACAAATCGGGTATACAAATAATACTGGTGATATTGATAACACAGGTACAGAGACAGAAATATTCACAAACCATTAATATTTTTCCATGAGATTTGGGTGCTTTTGAAGAGGATTCCCGGTCAACGATCAGTTATCGGTCCAAAAAGGTTAACAATTTGGGTAATTTTCAACATTACATCAAAATCATCATATTAAAAAATCCCCAGTCCAGTCTAGACTCAACAGTTGACCAGTTAAAACGAGTGGGTCAATGGCTTAACAGTTGAACGCCAAATGAAAACGGGCCCAAGGGCCTAGGCCAACTTGAATAAAAGAGGCAAAAGCCAATTCCATACAATTTCTATATCAAAAGGATCCTTTTTTATGCCTCAATCGGACCCAGCCCGAGGGAAATATTTATTAATTAACCATTATCGTCGACTGGACTCTGGCTGACTGCTGATTCCGATTCTGGTGCTGATGCGTCGATGATAAATGGATGTCTGAAGTGCAATTTGCATGCGAGCAGAACAAAAACGGGAGGGATGTCAGAAAAAAGGGGGAGTTGTGCAGAGGAAATCAGCGGCGGGCATTGATGCCATTGAGATGTGGACACAAAACAGCCGGACGGAGGGACTTCCGGACGTGATGGCAACCTGTCCGTTGATGAGCATCATTATGCCAAAGAACATGCTGCTTGTCCTGCGGATCAGGCTCCCAAGAGTTGACAATTATGACAGACGCAGCCATCGGACATTCGTTCTCTGCCGCTGATGCTACTGCTGGAATTAACGCCATTTTAATTGAATTTTAATATTTCACACACGACTCAATAGCCGGAAGTGGAAGTCCGCAGTTGGGCAGAGAAGGGCTTTGAAATTCGCCCAAAAACCGCAAGTAAAACGTGAAGAGTAGGCGGAATGGTTTATGGGCACCGACCATAAAGGATGCCTGTGGATCTGCCGCTGACTGACCAATGAAATAGCCATTATGGAAATCTGTTGCCAAGTTTGGTCACATAATGGATAATGATGCATTAAATTCACGAGAACTTAAATTGCGCCAGGGAAGCGGCATTAAACGCTTTCAAAAGTGGTTTAGCCTTAATTCCTTGACTTATTTAATATAGTGTTTTAAAAATAATATTTTAAGTTTAATAAAATTAAGGGCCAAAGGGAAGCAAAAAGAAGCAGGGACCGAAAATACCTGATATTTTAGTTTTATCTCACAACAAATGTCATGCACAAGAGTCCTGGATTAAGTTTGAATAAACAAATTTTTTTCCCCATTGTAGTTTGATTATTCTTTGGTTATTATACAACTGTTGTTTGTTGAGTTTTATTATAAAAGCGAAAAACAACAGCTATTTCTTGAATTTTGTCCAAAATCAAATAATGTATAAAACAAGCGCGTTCTATGTTTTGTAGATTTATTTATGATCGCAAGGAATACAAATTTAACCAGATGCAGTCCTGCTTTTTACAAATTGTTTTAGACATTTCAACCGTAACCATGTTAAATAATAACAGCATTGTATTTACATGACTAATTAGAATATCATTTTAAAAACTATAAACATTTTGGTTAAATAGCAAGATATAATTAAGTTTGATTCAGTCCCATCTCTGACTAATTCATATCGATAGTCTGTCGATACTCTCTAGCATCAGTGTTGAACAACCTCATAAGTGCGGAACCAATTTAATGGCTGGCTTTTTTCACAATATTCCTATATTGAGAAATATAATGGCAGCTCGTATTAAATACACAAAGAAGATGGTAAGTTTATTGCTCATAATTTGAGCCACGCTAACATGTACAACTTGTTTCAGATTGCAGCTCGCAGGAAGCGAATAATTCAAGACAAATTTCGGAAAAAACCCCTGACATCTTTCGATCGACGGCTCCTTGAATTGGAGCGCCAAGTTAATAGATTGGCCAGAGAAGTCCGGGACTTCAAAAAACAGTTCAGTGAAGTCATTGTGCAGACAGACACCAGATACCCATTTGAGATTAAGTTGGGTTTTATGGAAAGAATTGAATCCATCGCTGTGCAGCTGTTAGTGGAGGGCCAAAAACCAATTTTGGTTCTAACCTCTTGACTCGCTAAAAGCACAAGTTCAGGATAATAATAACAATAAAGAGGCAGATAGAAATTTATACAGTTATATTTAAAATGGCGTAATAAGGCGCAAGTCAAGTAATTCCCAATCTACATTATTCTTTAGCTTCTAACAAAAAAGAAAGTTTCTATTTAAATTAATTGCAAAATATGCATACAAATAAGCCATGTAGAATAACAGTTAATGGAAATGTATTCATTAATACTCCAATTACATTTTTGTAAAATAATAAACATAGATCATAAATAAAAAGTACAAAACCTTTGGCAATATGTAATAATCATATCTATGTACCTACCTGAATACCTCAAAATTTGTATATATATTTTGGAAACTATATAACATGGACTTTTTTCTATTTTATAAAGCTTTAACTAAAATAATTATAATTTTATGTACTTTAAATATTATTTTGGTTTAAAAAACAAAACAATTTAAATAAAGTTTACTAAGATTTAAGAGGTATAACGTTGTGTGTATGCCGATTTCAATTGGCGATTGTATTGCTCACAAGTTCAACCTCAAATCGGCGTATAAAGCCACCAGGATGTGCACGAAAACCTGATCAAATATTTTGTCACGACCAACAATTTCCTGAAGGGACACCGATGGGATGTGCCAGTGTCCAAATATTAAATGCCATTGTGACAAACGCCGCCAACTGGCTATGAAACAGTCAACTATTGATGGTGATGACGACGTGGTGTCCCAGACCACCGGGGACCATTCGAATAGTCGCCGTTTGCAATCAGTGAGAGGGGTGTGACAAACGCAGTTGGCAATTTCTTCGTGTAACATGCAAATTTCAACGATTTTCAATCACAACTTCGCACTCTCTACAGCTTTCTCTGTGACATTTGGTCAGAGTTGGCGGCTTATACATATATTTTATACATACATATACATATTATATCCATATTACATATTATATCCAAAATTCAGAAATATATAAAAAATATTATTTCCAAAAGATGAAGGTAAAATCTCAAACCGAAGCTATACTTTTTTCCATTATTTTTCCGGTTATTCCTATGGGAGCTAAAGGCTGGTTCCGACTTATATACTACCTGCAATAGGAAGAAGACTTTTGGGAAAGTTTCATCCCGATAGCTTAAAAGCTGAGAGACTAGTTTGCATAGAAACAGACAGACGGATGGACAGACGGACATGGCTAGATCGACTCGTCTGGTGATGCAGATCAATAATATAATACCCTCTGCAAGGGTATAAAAAAATATATTGAAAGATTTGTATACAAAATATGAAAAAATATATATTTAAAAAAATCAATACAGTTTTATTCCAACAAATAAGAAAATTTTTACTGCTGATAAATAGAATAAAAAAACTAAATCTTATGCAATGGCGAGTGTTAAAAGTGTATCTTACATTTCAAAAATTTTTGCAATCACTTTGGCTTTAGAATGTATTTTGTTTGACATTTTTGGGATACATCCCTGCTAAAAAGCACGCAACACTGGTCTTCGCTTTGCTTTGCACGGACACACAGTGCGTATGAGCAATGGAAAAGTAATTAAATTTAACAGGCAGAAGCGAGAACTGCAGAGAGTCATGTGCCCTGTCCGCCATTCTCTGTCGATTTCCCGGCTAGTTAGCCTAACAAAATAAAAAAGAAATATTGGGAAAACTGTCATTATTAACGCATTGAGCGCGGCGCTGACAGCTGTTGCACCCCTTGAAAAGGATGAAAATGGGGCGGGTAGGTGCCATGTTGACACTTTGCCGAGACCAAATGACATTTATTGAAATTTCATCATTAAGAACCGAAGTGGGGAAGCCATTCCCCGAACTGTTTGTGAACTTTGCTGCTCATCGAACTTATTTAAATTCGAATTGCGACACGTGCGGGGGAGTACGAGTAGATTGTCATATCACCATCAGGTTATCAAAGAGGCGGCTCACACAAAAAAAATCGTTGACAACCCTTGCCGTTGGAAATCACTTTTTTTGGCATGGCAAACAACAATTCAGTGAACTGAAAAATATCCCCAAGGAGCAGATCCAACATTTTTGCATAATTTTCAAGAAAAACTTTTCAAGTTATGCGTTAGGTGACAGAAATCCTCATCATCCCCCTTATCGAAGAATGATATGTGAGTTTATAATTCGAATGTAATATGCTTTAGGCAAATTGATGAAGACGAGGGTTGGGCTTGGGATCGATATAATGCGAAAATAATATTTCGATTGGGAAACCTAAAGTTTAAGAAAAGAAATTGATGAATACCCAAAGCGTGGAGGAAATAAATGGGATGTTCAAACCAGAAACCAAATTTAGGAACGGGTTGTGCTTACATCAACTGGATTCACTAAATGCCTTTAATCCGGGATATTTTAGAATTTAAAATTTCGAATTTATAACAAATCTTTGATAAGTACCTACTAATTTTTGTAAGCTTTGAAATATGATTACATATTTCTTTACATTGATTGATTAAAAACTAAAAAAATGTTTAACTACTTGATTTAATTTGATTGTTTTCCATTTTGGATTTTTAGGTTAGGAATTCTTACGTACACCAATATAAATTATACTCACTAATCGCTTTCTGTGAGACTTCCGTTTAACAAATGTTTGACTACACATTTAGGGTGTTCAATTGCGTTGCAAAAGTGTAAAATTTGTAAGTTTGCCAGACAAAGATTGTGAACGACCTTTTTTCCAAAATCGTTGCAAGATATTGACGTACAACAAAAGGCTAACTTCCTATTTTTGGTATTACTTGCTGATTTTTGAGGAAGAAAGAAATGCAAGGGAGGCTTTGCCTAAAAATTACTTGTATTATAGTCATTCTTATTTTGTTTTTTTAGACATTGGTAAATTTGCTAAAAATATGTTAAATCACCTTTTCTTTAGATACGATGTGACCTTTGACTACATTTCTACCAATCGTGCCCTATCAAATTAGGTAACCGCTATAAGCATTCATGGATTTTTAGAGGCCATACACAATGCAAAAAATAAACAAAAATTATAAAGAGAGGATTAAAAAACACCAATAAAAGAAGAATTACAATCAATTGCCCGAGCCCCTGACTTCGCCACTTAACCGCCGCGTCGCACCCCGGATTCCCGCCCGTAAATCCCACGGACCACATCAAAAAGCCACCCCTGCAAACATTCCCTTGGAAGGCAATGGCTATATCCTCATTCTTGGGATTTGACCAGCCTGGGGGCTCGTCGGCCTGGTGTCTAATCAAAAATGCAATGTTTGGCTTGGTTAAGCGGAAATCGGTAGATTGCGTTCGCACAGTTTACGCTTGTTGATATTAACACATTCCTCCCACTACGTTTCCCATCCCATCAACACCCCCAGATTGATGGGCGGTGCGAAGGGTTCGGGGGCGGAGGTGGGTTAATGAAACGTCACAGATGATGACGACGTTGGCATAAGATTTCAATGATATGTCAAAACTGAGTGATGCTGATGATGGATGGGTGGTCATAATACAGTATCCTTCGTCCTTGTTGCACGCCGAGAAAATGCTGTAGTTATTTGAAACTTTTCCGATATAAAATACAAATAGTTTTTACAATTATTTTAAAAAATAATAAAGACAGAAAAAGGTAATGAGGTGCCCCAAAGAGCTGAACTTTGTACAATCTTAAAACGATTTAACATTTATGCTGCACGTCTTAAAAATATCCATAAAGATTCATTTTTTAATTAATATTAAAATATTACTTAGTTACAGCTTCTAATGTAATTAATTTTTTAAACAAACAAATTACTGTGTATTACAGGAGTAATTAATTACTCTAACTAATTATTGGAATTCTTCAGAAAACCCAATTTTAAAATTAAAATATGTTTTGTACTTCAGAAAATAGTGAAAACAGTTTTTAAACACGATTTATACATTTTTTTGCAGTGCTTGCATCCACATTCCCCCTTTCTTTTGCCCTCTCCCTTTTGGGCCTCATACATCACACGCTTCTACGCATAAATTTAGGAAATTTGGACCAACTTGAGCCGCATTTACATGGGATTTTCACGGCGAGCAAAAGGGAGAGAGGGCTGGCAGAAAGTGGTGGCTCAGATGGACTTCCACGGTGGGTGGTTTTGGAGAGCCGGAGGAGGATGGAGGGCGTGGGGCGCCATCAGAAGACAAACAAACCCGGCATCCGCTTGGTGGCAATTTCCGTTTTGTCACTTAACGCACATCAAATGCAATTTTCCTAGGCAAATAACATAATCAACCCGAAAAGTAGAAGGAGTATAACACCCAAAACTTGCCGAGGCAAGCAGTGCAGGCAGTCAAGTGAAATTTTATCACACCAAAATGCTTTCAATTTGTGTTTATATTTTCCGCATACTCTTTTTATTCCACACCTCCCATATTGAAATTTGATTTGTCGCTGGCAAAGTGCAGCGGAATATACATTTTTGTGATGGATATTTGAGCAAAACTTGCCCGAAGTGTCGACAATTGAATTTGTGCTGCTTGTGCAATTTGCGAAATTTGATGTGGCACCATTAGACGCATCAACGTCGGCTCCTATTGGGGAAAGGGGAAACGGATGCGAAACCATAATTTTTAATGGCATTTTTATATGGAGCGAAAGTGATTTTATTTAGAAGGATGCCGCCAGGAGCGCTGAGGCCAAGACATCACATTGAATTTAAGCTAAATGGGTTGGCAAAATAACAGGGAACAGGTGAGTGATTAATCAATAAACAAAGTACTTAAATTATGTTTGAATTATACAACAATATATAAGTTATGGACATATAACTTACAAATCCCTATTTTGTAATGTATGCTGTGGTCAGTAAGCTTTGGATTAGATGCTAAAACGTATTATAAACATTCGATTTCTAGAGAGATCTTAGATTGAAGATAAATTGTTTTAAAAATTCATAGTTCGATTTAGGCTTTACAAATTTATGATTTTGTTTTAAATAATTGTATCTTAACTCATTTCGCTTAAATGTGCACGTTAAGAATACTGTTTTGTATATAATCCGATGTCTAGTGATCAGGATACAAGTGCTAGCAAAAATCAGTTCAAATAGGTACAATTAGCCGGATTATACAGATTAAATACTTCGGTTTTTGCACCAAAGATATATAATTGAAAATTGCCAAAAATAGTTTTGAAGTAATGGAATGCCTAGATCCTCTTTAAGCTCACAGTATCTTTCATTTTTTATTTCCCCCAAAGCAAAACTGAAACCGGAAAGGCCAAACGGGATAATGGGGCCAGGGAAAAGCAAAAGCTTTACCAGGCAAAGGCTAAAAAGTAAACGCCTTTGGTAAGTGAAAAGTGAAAGAGCAGCGTAAACAAATACGACAGCCGCCGACTCGGGAGCAACTTACATCTGCTGATAAAGAAAGCAGCAGGCATCCTATGCTTCACATGCAGTTTATAAATCGTCAAGTGGGTGGTCCAGGGTGGTGGAAGGCCCAATTGGGGTGGTGGTGGTGCAGCCGACGTCTTTTAATGAAAGATGGCAACAACAACATGGACGATAAAAGGTTGTCATTAAAATTGCAGCGGTTGCTGCTGGCTGCTTCATTAGAGACGGCGCCCCGCCTTTGTTGTGGTGCAAAAAGTCGGGAGTTGGGCGATTCATATTCCAAACTAGGTTGCCGTTTTGGGTAAATACTGACGCGCATCGTGATGAACTCGCCACAGTCATTGAATCAAGATGAAAGTGGAATTTGTAATGGAAAAAACAAAAAAACGATGGCAGAAGGGCATTTTCTTTAGAAGATCAAAAGCAAAAGTAAGCCTGAAATGCTTAGTTTTCGAAATTGGAGGAGTAGTTGCCGGACTGATAGAAAAATTTTATATTTTTCAGAGGATGCCAGACGGGTGAAAATGGTTGGGTGTGCGCTGCCAGATAGCTCGAAAATGTTGTCTTGTACATTATTTGTTAGTATAAATAAAATAAACATTCCTTTTTAAAGCAACTAATAAGCGCTTTTCCTATTAGAAACTCATTATAATGTAGAATGAATAATGTAAAAGTGTACTTCAATTGAATCTTACGTTATTTTGGTAAATATTAAAAAACTTAAACGTCAATTGTTTCAAAAATGTTGTATGTAAAAGGTGAGAATAATAAAGAAAAAGAAGATAATTTAAGAGATACATTTTACGAAGAATTAAATAAATAAATTATAAAGTCCCTTCTGAATATAAACTTCCTAAGTTCGGGAATATTTCCTAACGCCTAACATCTGTAAATAATCTTTATAAGCATATTCAGTTCGATTTCTTAATTACCTTCCAAACATTTGATTTATTTTTCTTGATCAACAGCATTTTAAACTAAAACAAGCGCTTTGAGAGCTCCGCCTCGCCTTTCCCGTCCACCGGACGAGTCAGTTCGATCGAGTTGATCCTGACCATGGTGTGCGGGGATCTCTGGAAGTTGATCCTCATGTACTGCTTCCTGCGCTTCTTCCGGAAGTGGGTCTTCGTGTGGCTGAGCGTCTTCTCCACCACGGTGGCCTTCACGGAAATGAGTCCGGGCTCCAGAATCGGCCTGCCCACGAGGGTGAAGTCCCGAGCGCCGGCCAAAAGGACCTTGTCCAGGCTGATCTCATCGCCTATCGTTGGGGGCCAGTAGCCCTCCACCAGGATAACATCGCCTGGGGTTACTTTGAATTGCTTGCCGCACAGATGAACCACCGCGAAGAGCCGTCCCTGCTCAGACTTTTGCACCTGGCGGTTGATTCGTTCGCAAATGCTCTGGCACTCCTTCTGCTGATCCTTGGCTATAGCGGATAAATCCACCGATTCCGTCGCCGGTTTATTTTGCTGCCCAAAAGCCGGCGAAATGCTCAGCGAACGCATGGCACCTACAAAAAGTGAAGTCCCTTGTTATGTCACATTGTTTACATCGCCTACTTATCGAATATCCACTCACCTGCTAGTGACACACTTTGTTTGGGCAGCTGCCGCAGCACCTGGCGCACTCCTTGCGCTAAGAATGACATCGTTTTGTGTTGTTTTTAACTCAAAAAGCACATAAATAAATCAGATCAGTCAAAAGTTGGGCAAACGGCGGAAAGTAAAATGTGCTAACGCGACGCCAAACAGCTGTCTTAGCAGATGTGAGTTAACACTCTGTTACACATCTCTGTTAACATTACTAGCTTTTTCCTTGTATCTAGCTATTTTCGCATCACTATAGGAGCTGCAGAAGCGCCAGAACAGAAAATTTAAATCAGAAACTAGAAAATATATTCGTATTAACAAAAACGTTTTTCACAGAGCGTGCTCCTAAGTTCCGGGTTTGCTTAAAAAAGTATAAACAGTTGAAGAGAAAATCACTTAACAGTGTTCGAATCCTGGGCAAGAACCCCATGGCCAGCCATGACATGAACCTCTGTATCCGAGACTACGACCGCTACAGCAATTCGATTTCGGAGCTAATTTAGAAATAAATATTTAGCCTTTCCCAGAACGTGTTCCAAGTTGCACCGTATCTTTAAACCTGTGTCTCATTAAATAAACTATTTACAAAACAAGTTTCATTAAATTATTATCCACCGTTTTTTTTGAGAAATTCAATTGTTTCTGATTCTGCACGTGGGTGTGTAGACACTGACCATAGTCATAAATCGATAGTCATTCGACATCTTTAAAATTAGGCGCTAAAGTCACCAAAGTTACCAAAATTATAATGCCCCCCTGTTTAAAGATTAAAGATATTTATCACCAAAAGTATTTACTACATAAAGTTTATTATATTCAGTAAATATTTGTTTCGCGATATTCCACAGATAAATATTAAATATATTAGTATTGTTACCGTTGCATAATACATTTTATATAAACGATTTTGTCCAATATTATTCGATTTGCAAAATCATGAATTAAATTATGTAAATTCTTTTGTTTACGTTCACACTGTTAAGAGGTGGCTTCAATAAAACAACGATGAAAGTGCAATTCAAATAATGTCTAGTGCGGAGGGGAAAGTACCAAATATTTCCGAAATATGAAAGTGTATTTGCTTTACGCCTGGTATTTATCTATATGTGTATATATTCTTAAAGCTTACATTTAATAGCACAGATAGTTATAGTTATTTTTTAGGTTAAGCTTTTTTCTAAGAAGTACTTTACGAGTTTGTAAGTTTGCCATTAGTTTGTACATTCCATTTAACCGAACCCTATTGAAACTATAATTTAGTAGATAATGAAAACATGGAACATAATTTTGGGTGCCATAGAATTAGCCGGCATTGCTAGACATTTACACTAACATAGGTATATTAGAGGCTCACGTATTATTCATAGACAGTAATGAATATTTCTGTGGTTACTAATTCGTTTAATATAATCAAACATCATAGATTATTGTATATCGCAAAGACCGATTGCGGATTTTACTTATACACAACTTTGAGTAGTTTTCTTTTAATTCCATAAATTAGTGTATACCTGTTTTGACTAATATATGCATATTATTTGGTGCAATTTTTATTTTCCTTCAGACATTCATTTCCTTTTTCATATTAATAAATACCCTTAATTTTCTAATTATTGTTACCATTGTGGATGAGATGTAAGTGACTGTGAGTGGGTGTAGACCTGTGTGTTTTTTGTGTATTGTGTACTTTTAGTGTATCTTTATGCGTGGGTATTTTAATGAGCCTTTGATTGCTTGCCGTGTTGAACGAGCTTTTTTTCAATACATTTTTTTTTTTCATTTTTTTAATATTTTTTTTCTAGATTTTACATTTTTTTTGTTCAGTTTTCTTGCCTTGATATATGAGAGTGTGTCTCTGACGAGCTAAGCCTGATCTTAATGTGTGTGATAAAATAAATAATTTCTTGATTGGTCCATTACTTGCAATAGCAGCGCGAGAATGAGTTCCATTCAACGAAATTGTGAAATATGTGACAAATGTCTTCATAGTTTTGTTGATAGAAAACAAACACCATCGAAAAATGTGATATGCTCCCAGTGCATCAGTGAAATCTGTTCGGTTCTACATGTGAAAATGCCTTCAATGGGGTTATAAGCCTTCTGAGTGATGATATGAATCGAATGTCAATGATATTTCAAGATTTTAGTTATATAGTTGAGATTACTCTTGGTATTCTATTGAATTTAATAAATATTCCTTTTAATGTATTAAAAATGCATTAATTGACTAATAAGATGCATACTTTTGATTACAATTCGCTACGTTGCATACGTATATTTCTTACTCGTATTGCATCACTATTCAATGTAATCCTGAAACTGAATTTCGGTTAGTTCATAGCTTCAAGCTATTTTAAGAATAAAACGACGGTCGTAATTTGACAAATTACTTTACAATTGAGTAATCTGGTGCTCTTTGCTTTGTGAAATGTTGCATTTTGTTTGGTGCATTGTTCTGTTACAATAGACAGCAAACCCTATCGCTAAACAAGAAAATCTGTATGCGAATTTTTTTAAATTTAAAATTATGCATTGTATTGAATTTTCACCCTCCATTTGATGTTCTAATGGAGGTGATTTTGTAAAAATGTCTTTTTAATTGCTAACGCGCTAGAGCTTCGATTTGCGTTGATGGTAGGTACACAAATTGATTGTTTGCTTTCAAATTCCGAATAAATTATTTTTCAAAATTACCAAAAAAAAACCATGTTTTATTTTACTACACCATGCTTTGCTTTGTCCTTTCCTTGCCTTATTTGACTCATATCTTTTCTGCATTTGCCTGTTGAACTTAATCGGATTCACGGTACCGATCACTTCATCTAAGATCCGGTCGCTTCTCTGCGGGAAAAAGAGGTAAATCTATAATAATCAGAAATGAAAGTTTCAAAACTGTGGTTTACAATTTCTTTACAGTTTAAGTTTTATTTTTCAAAACTAAAATATTTGGCCCCACAAGCTGAGATGCAAATGAACATAAATTAAAAATTTGCACTTCCCCCACTTGTGAGATGATCTGGTTTATGTGCTTAAAATAATATCACATTAAACTGTTTTTGCCGACATTTTTATAAAATATTAAACACTTTGAATTGACTTAATTTGCGTGATGAGCATTTAAAACTAGAGCAGCACTTAGACATAAAATGGAAATAGAAAGTAAATGAAAAGGTAGCCATGCAGCCAATTGGATAATTCAATAAAGTGTACGCGCTTAACGCTGAGATATCAATAGTTTTGGAAACCTTTTAAAGTAAGTTGTACAAAGCGAACAAAGAGAATAGTTCTACACACAAATTGTCTACTTAGATGATAAACACAATACAGTACATTAAAATAAAACAAAACTCTTTGCAAATCATAAAACAGTGCAAAAATTACAGAGAGCAAAGAACAAACCTGGAAGCTTACGTCAAATCTATGAAAATCCCTGTTACGCCCACAGTCTGGTCGAAACCCACATTGTCGATTAAATGTTCGCTAATTGGTCGAGTCAAATGTAAAAGTAATCACACACATCGCTGCTCCATTGCTCCTGTTCCGGCTTTTGCTTCTCTGTGGCTGTACTCCACCGCGCTTCTCGCTTGTTTTGGCATAGTTTTGCTTTTTTTATGGGTTTTTTTTTGTTAAGTTATTTAATTTACTCGGCTTTGGGATGCAAATCGTCTCTAGCGCTTGCGTTTTGTCATACAAAGTCCAGCTCGGAGCGGGTGCTGTACATCTTGCGCTCCATGGTGCGCTCGAACCACTTCTTTATCTCGGAGACAACCAGCACGGAGGAGGTGAGCGAGACCAGAAAGAAGATGTCGTACGGCGTTAGGGCCTCCGTCTGGAAAACCATCTGCAGCGGCGGAAAGTAGACGACCAGCATTTGACCAATGATGGAGAAGGCGACGGCCAGCAGGAACATGCGGTTGGTGGTCAGGCCGATGGTGAAGACGCTCTTCGTCTGCGAGCGGCAGGACAGCGCATTGAACATGTCGAAGAATACGAAGCAAGTGAAGGTCATGGTCGTGTCCCGCTTCGTCTTGCCCAGCGTCCCGTCGGCCATCTCGCGCTGGAACACCCAAAGCGTGCCCAGCACTATGATGCTGGCACTGAGCAGAACGTTCACCACCACCGACTTCGTGATCATCGGCTGCTTAACGTTACGCGGTTTCTGCTTGAGCACGTCATGGTCCACGGGCTCCACGCCCAAGGACTGGGCGGGCGGACCGTCCATTATGATGTTGATCCACAGAATCTGCATGGCGTTCAGCGGATTGGCGATGTCCATCAGAGTGGCCAGGGCAATGAGGGCCAGGGCGGCTATGGATGTGCTGAGCTGAAAGCGCACAAAGTTCCGGATGTTGTAGAAGATGCCCTTGCCCTCCTCGATGGCGGCGCTGCGAAGAAAGTTAAGTTTAGCTCGACTATTAACTAATTAACTGGCCACTAAGTCTACTCACATGATGGTGTGGAAGTCGTCGTTGACCAGAATCATATCGGCCGCCTCCTTGCACACATCCGTCCCGTTTTTGCCCATGGCAATGCCGATGTCCGCCTTCTTCAGGGCCACTCCGTCATTCACACCGTCGCCGGTCATGCCGACTATGTTTCCGGTGCGCTGCAGGGACTTGACTATCTCCAGCTTGTGGCGCGGCGATACGCGGTAGAAGACGCTCACGTTGTTGGCCACCTTGTCCAGCTGGTGCTCGTTCATTTGATCGATTTCCTGACCGGATAGCGTCTGGTGGTGGATTGTATCGATGCCGATGAGATTCGCTGCAAGTGGAAGCAAGAGGAAAAGTCTCGTAAAAGGGAGCAGGACCAATACAGAATGCCTGCCATTATTCAATGGAAACAATGTCGGAGGAAAAGGGCTGGATGAAGACCCTCCATCCTCGAGTCCACTTCTAATGCCCTGTAATCCGTCCTCACCTGGCACCCAAGCCCCTTTGTTGTGCCAACGCAGTCAAGTAAATCGTCTTTCATTGCATTTTCCAAGCAATTGGCGCTGAACTACACCGGAGCAACAGGCGAGTGGAGTGGAGCTGGCTGAAGCGGTGGAGAGCCGGGCCAGGAGTCGCGTGTGTGCCGGCACAGCTTGAAGCCGTCGACTTGGATCTTATTCCCCGGCGAAAATGCAAAAACAATTGTTAATTTGTTGGGTGCGGGCTGGCAAAGAGTTGTTTGCTCCTCGAAAATTCAATTGAAAGCCAAGCAATAAAGTTGAAAAACTTTAGAAGGATCGACTGGGTTCCCTTGCCGCCTCCCGATACCGTTTCCTGCCTCCTTTCGCTTTGCGCTCGAGCGCATTTATGAAGTGCGCACAATGGGTGGCAGCAGCTGCTGGAGACAGGGGCAACAACAATAGCCCCGGGAGAACTTTCGCAAAAAGTCGCGTCGCCATTTTTCATTATGGCGCCCGCGTATTTGTCCTATCCCCAGTGCTCTTCGTCCTGTTTGTACAAAATTCTAGCCAGAGTGCACTGAAGTAAATAATAACAATCTGCAACAAAAGCAACAGGGTGGAAGGATGCGCGGCGAAATGAGCAAAAGAAGACGTAATTAAAACGCATTCAGCGACTTGAATCCCTACTCGCCTGGTCCCAGACAATTAAAAGCAGCTCGCCACCGGGCGAGGAAATTTCAGACCCGCCAACTATCTGCCCACCATATTTCTCCTATTCGGGTCTCCGCGGTCTCCTGGCTTAATACCCAAGCCATCGAGGAGCAGGTTGCCTGCAGACGGCGGTCGCCTTGGTGCCAATTTAAACCTAAACAAACTCCAGTGCCCGCCATTATCTCGGCCCAGTTGTAGTTTGCTCCCCGGGATGTTTGGCTGCTTCTTTGCACATCTTGGACTCGAGGAGACGGATCTCTAGAAAATTCGACGTCAAGGTTTTTCGACTAAAAGGGCAGGAAACTATTCGTAGAAGTAGGTACAAAAAATATAATCTTTTTCTTACCCCTCCCTTCACATGGTAGATTAAAATGATCAAAAAATTGATGTGAGAACTAAACAGGGTGATAAACTTTGAAGCAAATTCGCCAAATTTATTTTGTTATAGCTTATTGTGTTTTCTTTATCAGCATTAACGAAAAACCTCATTTTATTAAATAGAAACCTTCATGAATCAACAACATCCGGATGACTTAAATAAAAATGACTAATGATCCGCATTTTTTACAATGCTGAAACAAGATTAACATTCTTTATTAAAAACTAGTGATATAAGGCAGAGTAATGTTGGCTATACTAAAGATACCATTTTAAAACAGCTTTATTGGGTCAAATGACTCTGAACCATTGCAATTTTTAGCTTAGACAAATTTTCTGTGACATCCCCGACTATTTGAACCAAACTCATCGACAACAATTGGCAATGCAATATTAAAATTGATTAAAAATTTCATTTATCATGCTGTATCTGTGCCAGCACATCGAAGCTGCGCCATTGACCGCAAAAGCGAATCGTCTGTTTTCAATTTTCACGCTACAACAGCAGCTTCAGCGGATGTTGCCATTGTTTACCTGGCGTCTGCGTCAAGGAAAACGGCATTTCCGACTCGGTTTTCAATTTCTGCTGATGACAGCAGTGCGTCTGCCAACCAGGAAACATTCACAAGCCCTCCATTAAACTTCAATTTTGTCGCAATATCGGAAAAAATAAAAACGAATAAAAAATGAAACAATGCCTTATTGCTGCGCGAGATATTCTGCGTTGTATTTTATGATTCTAGCATGTTGCATGTTGATTCAGCCTTGGAGCTAATTTAGAGGAGCGTGTTACTACATATTCAGTAGTAACAATAAATTTAAATCTTTTGTTCAATAAATTATTCCCATTCCTAATCATTACAAATTATTTTCAATCGATAAAAAACACTGTGAAAGCAAATTGAACCTTTATTTATTTCAATAGATGCTTAAAAATCGCATTCGCTTTGAATTACCAGTTTGAAATGCGCTAACAAAAAATTGTAACCACACAAGGATTCTGAGAAAAAGGACCTCAAAGTTGGAAAAGTGCTGTTTTTGTCAACTTTGAACCAATTTTACACAAGAACGGATTCTTGGTTAGTAAGGAAGTCAAAACATTTGAAAAGTGCAACTCTTTATCTTTCAAACCCTACACTCAAAATAATTGTAGAATTTTTAAACGCAATTGTAAACGGACATACATTGGTAATGCTATTATTGCTTCACAGTAAAATGAATCCTAACTTACTTATATCGTTTGGCTCAAATAGTTGTACGATTTCCAATCGACACTTAAGCCGTAAATCCGTACTATACTACTGTACTCCTAATGCAATGCACACTTTTTCCCCACGAGTAACATACCAGGGGAAACTATGTTTTTGGTTCTCTAAACGTAACATGTCCTTGTCATCGCATGTGATGCAGAAAAAGTCGAGCTGAGCCAAAGGGAAAGAAACGAAAAATATATAGGAGCTTATAAAATTCCCACAAAGCGCAGCACCACCGCAAGCCGAAAGCGGATTAGGCATAATCTCGTGTGCACCCGAAAGCAAAAGTTGCATTTTGTCGCTGCAAAGTTTATGAAAACGTAAAGCGCCTAAAACTGTGCAACAAGCATTTTGTTTACCACTTGAGCAGGCACTTTGAAAGCCAAGCCATCCAGACCAAACCCACGCGGGGAATCGGATTGTGAAGGGCTGCATACTTAGATGAGCATGCAAAATCAAAGCGAAAGGGTGCACAATGTTCTAAGGAACAAAGCCGAGAACAAACTCTATAAAAAACCGTCGAGGAAAAAGTGCAATCTTTCATTTGGTAATTGAAAGCATCGCATGGTCACGAACGCGTAAAGAAAGTTTTCTCAGCGAGTGCCATTTGCATTTGTAGTCCAAAGTTCCGGCCTTGGAAGCCGGATGATGCTCCTTTAGGTTGTTAAGCAAGGTGCTATACGTGACGATTTCATTCGACTTCCCTCTTCTTTTGTTTCCCCGGACTCTCGTCAATGATTACTTCTGGAAGGGACTTGCACACACAATCAACATGCAGGATTATGCTGCCGATTCCAGAGTTCATTCCGAAGTGCACTTTGCTAATTGAAAGTGCAGTGATTAAGATGAGCATATTTAAGTTACTAAGACCTTGAAATAAGTTCAAAAATTCGTAGCATAAAACAAGAGAGAACTCGACTATCAGATACCCGTTACTCAGCTAAAGGAAGTGCGAGGGAGATAGAGATAAGCATGTAGCAAATCGACTTCTTGCACTGCTTGAATACCATTATTTGCTCTTAACCTTTTAACGAACGGTCAGACTTAAAACATTTGAAACTTATTGGCAACCGCATTTAAAATAACATACAAACATTGTATATAATTCTACCATTTCACTCCCATTTAGAGATTTTACCATTCCACTCCCATTTAAAAAAAATAGCGATTTTCAGGATTAGCCAATACAATTGGCCAAGCTACTGAGCTTAAAAAAACAAGTTAGTAGACAAAGCATTTGGGGTTTCAGACGTAAGTGGAATTTTTCGGTAAGCCGACCAATTAGATAGCTTGAAAGCAGATTGCAGACAGAAATGGCAAGGAACAAATGCATAGAAATGACCAAAAAAGGGGATCTTGATTAAACTTTCTTCTGTGTAAGGGCAAGCCAAAAATAAAATATTTAAAATCAAATTTCAGAGATAGGGCGAAGTATATTGAGCTGGTTTTCTGCGGAGTACTCAGTACATACTACTTGCAGATGATGGATGCCTGTCCGCCGCAGATGCGCAAATGATGAGCTTGATGTGGACGGGATGCTGGGTCTGCGATAAATATATTGGGGATGCGGAGAGCTGAGGGCCTCAGTTAATTATCTCTGACTGCTGACGACGATGTCGATGCTCTCTTCTGTTATTTTCCTTCTTTTTTTCCCTACATTTCAGGATATTTGATGTGGGGCTCCTGCTTCACCGTGGAACCCCAAAGGACACGGCTACCTGAGATTGGCTTCCCTTCTCACCTTTCCACCGACTCTTTTGTGCTTTGTGCGCGCTATTTTTTCCAATTTGGTGAGCTATGTTTCTTTGTATTTGTCCGCTTCTCGTTCAGCAAGTGCATTTTTTTAGATTCCCCGATACCCGACGAGTTGAACATTGAAGTCTGTGCTCCCGGACTCTGGGAACTCTTTATTAATAGGTAAGCCAGCCCGAGTCAACCCTAGCTACGATGTAACTTTAACTCCAGCTTTGAGTGAAAAACTTCAGAACTCGACTCACACGCACGCAAACAGCCCTAAAAAGAATTGCCCACAAGAAGAACTTCTTGAGCTGAAAAACTTGAAACTCTGGCCACTTGCCCATGGTTAATTAATTCTGTTTGCATACTATGAGGCTGGTTGGCACTCGCTCCATTGTACGGAGCTCCAATCCCTTGAGCAGAACCCTTCACTCGCTCACATGTCCTCGTCGATGTACGGAGTTCAGAGTTCATGCATCCGCTGTGGAATACTCGTTTCTTCTCCTCAGCCATAAATTGTGGCTTGTCAAGGGGCGTGGTGAAAGCCAAGGACGAGCCTTGCCACTTTTAATTATGCGGCCTGGACAAATTTATTTACATAGTTTCGGTTGGCTTAGCATAGTAGTTAGGGCCAACAATTTGTGGATAGCATGACCCGACAAAGAAGCTGCTTAAAGACTTTATAATTGGGTTTTGACTCAAGCAAGTCGTCATGAAGGGGACATTTTCAGATTGCCAGGGAAGCGAAACTGATTCAGGATTAAGTTATGTACTATATAGACCCCCCAAGAAATCCCATTTACTCACATATGGCCAAGGCCGTTTCCTGGGCATCTCCAGTCACCATCTTGACCCGCACTCCGCTCTGCATCAGCATCTCGATGGACTCCCGCACAAGGGGCCTCGGTGGGTCAGTGATGCCGACCAGGCCGCAGTAGACCAGGTCCTGCATGGACCGGCCCTTGGCCAGCGCCAGCACTCGGAGGCCTTTGCGCCCGATCTCGTACGCCTCGGCTAGGAACTCGGCCTCGTTCTGCTTGGTTAGTGGCACCGTCTGGGTGCCGAACTGGTACTTGGTGCACTGCGGCAGCAACGTTTCCAGCGCCCCTTTGGCGAAGAAAATCTCCTCCTTGTTGTTGTTGTACTTGTGGATGCACTTGACAGCCATCATTTTCTGTTCCGAGCTGAAGGGGTACTCCTGGATGCGAACGTAGTTCTCGGCTGTGGCATACATGCCGTTCTTCATGGCCACCGCAACAAGGGCTCCCTCGGTGGGTTGGCCTAGCAGCGTGCCATTCTGGATGTAAGCGTTGTTGCAGACCGCGCCGATCTCCAGGAGGTTCGTAATGTTGGTCTTGGCCATCTCCACGTTGTTGCAGTGCCGAATGTGGATCTCCCCCTGGTCGTTGTAGCCGGCGCCGGTCACGTCCGCCATGTAGCCGTCGGAAGTGATGATGATCGTGGCCGTCATCTCGTTCTTGGTCAAGGTGCCCGTCTTGTCAGAGCAGATGACATTCACGCAGCCCAGAGTCTCAACAGTGGGTAGCTTTTTCACGATAGAGTTCCGCTTGGCCATCCGCATCACGCCCAGGGCTAAGGTGACTGTCACCACGATGGGCAGACCCTCGGGAATGGCCGCGACAGCCAACGAGACGCTGATGTTGAACATCTCGGAGAGCGGCTTTCCCTGCAGCCATCCCAGCAGCATGATGACGCCGATGATCAGGAAGGAGTAGAAGCTCAACTGGGCGCCCAGGATGTCCATCGACTTCTGCAGCGGCGTCTTCGGAGCCTCCTCTGCCTGCATCATCTTGAAGACCTCGCCGAACTCGCTGCGCTCCCCAGTGCTGACCACGATGCCCTTGCCGTTGCCACACCGCACCAGGGTGCCCATGAAGGCAATGTTCTTCATGTTGCTGTGGTCCTTCACGTTCGTGTTGTTCAGCAGGACGTCGGTAATCTTGCGCGCCGGCTCCGTTTCGCCGGTGAAGCTGCTCTCGTCAATGGACAGGTCCACGGCCTCGAAAAGACGCACGTCCGCGGGCACTCTGTCGCCCACGTTGAGGTGAACGATGTCCCCGGGAACCAGTTCGCGTGCGAGGAAGGTATCCAAACGACCTTCGCGCAGGCAGTGGCACTCGGGTGGCACCAGCTTCTTCAGCTCCTCCAGGCTCTTCTCGGAGCGGTACTCTTGGATAAAGGCCACCGTGACCACGATCAGGATGGCGATGGTTATGCTCACGGCGTCGTCGAACTGCTTCATGATCACGGACACTAGGGCCGAGCCGAGGAGCAGTAGAATGAGCGGGTTCCTGAACTGCTCGATGTACTTCTTCCAGGTGGGCTCCTCCGCGACGAGCAGCAGCTCGTTGTGCCCGATAATCTTGGCACGATACTTGGCCTCCGTCCATTTGAGGCCGGTCCGCACGTCGACCTGCAGTCGTCCGGCGACCTCGGAGGCGCTGTGGGTCGATGATTCCGAGGTGGATAACAACATCTCGGGTGTGAGGGTTAGACCCGTCTGGGGAGAGAGAAAAGGAGGGTTAGGAACTTCCGGGAGTTGATTTCATTTTAATAACTTATAGTAATCAGGGCGTGTGCGCATGCAAGGAAGTCCCAAAGTGCAAAGCTGTTTTAGTTTCAACAACTTACTAAACTTTTGACCACCATTTTTGAGCAGCCAATCTCTGCAATTCTTGTTCCCATTTTCACTTAGTCCCGACAACAAATTCAATGGCCAACAACAACCATTATTCCCCAGAACCCTGGCTAATTTGCAGTTGTCAACAAGTTTGTCATTATTCTTAGAGTCCCACCATAGTTGGCAGACTTCCCGTTGAGACCGCCCAACCACCTCCATAAGGGTTCTTCTCTGTGTTAGTTATCTACTTGCAGAGTGAAAGGGTACATTGTACTTGTGCAAAAGTATGTAGAAGGACATTAAACCGTCTCCATCTCTCTAAAGAAGAATGAAACTGACTTTCTCAATTAGTAAGACATAAATGTTCTTGAAAATAGAATTTTTCTTCAGTGGAATGAATGGCTATTACTCCTATTTATCTGTTCTTCTATTTATGGATTTAAGAGGTATTTAAAAACAGCTGATGGTTTCCAAAAGGTGGGTTCACAAAAATTTCCTTGTCGATTTTTTTGAAAATTTATTTACAATATAACTAATATTAAGAAATTCAATTTTTTTTGTTTTAATTCATTTTTATAAATAGGAGGGACTACCTCCCAGTAGCATTCTTTGATAATTGCTCTGCGGCGCAAGATTTTGCTTACCCACATTGCAGGAATAAAAATTTTCTCTAACATCGTTAGGCTTAGGAGAAGATCTTCTGCCGTTTAAGTTGAAAAATATACATATGTAAGTAACTACAATAAATTCATTCGCTACTATATTCAAAAAAATTATTTGTTGTTTATAATTTGACAAGCTTTAAATTAAAATCAAGAAATGACAATCAGAAAAGTCAAAGACATGAGCATAGAACAAAAATAAATTTCATACTTCAATAAAGAAAATAATCGTAAAAAATTAAATTTGGAATAAAAAATATGGCAGTTGCTCCACGCGAAATCACCTTAAACTTAAAGGTATTAAGCGTACTCCTAAAAAGTGCCAGTAAATTCAGGGGCCCAAAGGGAATCATCCATTTTCTGACTCTGAGCATTGGTTATATGAACTGCGTGGTACGCATTTTAATTAGACATTCCACAGCATTGCTATTCGTGCACACAACATTCAAATTGCTCGACTTCGGATAATGCAATGCAAAGTTTCATGAGGATGGGCGGGGAAGTTGGTTTTAGTTAATTTCGCAAAGCTTCATGCATCATTTAAACAAAAAAATGCCATTGTGGCCCATGCGGGAAATATAATGCACACATCAATTTTAATTTTTGCTGGTTTTTTTGTTTCGTACTTCAATTAGTATTTGGTGAAATGGAACCGACTGAAAAGGAGGGCTGACAGAGTACATTAGCACATTTTCACAAATCATCCGAATCATTCCAGTAGGTCGAGATAGAGTCAATAAGAATGGGCGGCTACCTAAATTTGAATACTAACATGGCACATGCCTGGTAGAAAATCGTACTTATAAACTATCCAAAAGCTCGTCCCATTTTACACGTGAGGGGCGCTAGGTGTGCAGACATTTCTTGTTTTTATTGGACGACACTAAACTTTGGTGGCCCGTCTGTTCGAGGGCCCTACCTCGCAAACCCCCTCACCACACCCCAAGGCGGCAATATTCTCTTTTTGGGTTTGTGTACTCAAATGCTGAACACAAAAACTTGCTCACAGTTGTTGCTTTTTGAAAGGCAAATAAATAGGGCTTTGTAAAATGGAATTGTGCACTTGAAAGCGGTGGCTTTGGCGCAAACGTTCTAAAAAAAATAGTTGTGAAACGTGATTGGCATATTAGACTGCCGAGCTTCGATGATCAAGAGATTGGTGCCCCAAAATTCCGGTGGAGAATGATAGGGAGCTAGTAGCTCCCACTGCCGGAGCGAAACTCCCACACTATTCATATCTCCAAACGAGTTAATCGCTCAGTACCAGGCAGTCCCTTCCCGGTAAACCGGATAGAACTTCACCTGGCAGACGGGGTACTACTAGGCATTACATAAGCCAGGGTCAGCTAATTTGCAACCAAGTCTTGGGCCATAAATTCCGACAAGTCGGCTCCGATTAGCAATGCAAAGGTTTAACCAGAACTGCGAGTTCAAACTTGTGGAATTTCCCATCCTAATCGCAAAGTTACACCTGATTCCGACTTACGACACGTGTGTATAATACTCTGTACCTGCTCCTCAATCAAAATACTAATGGTGCGCCTAGTTCTGAGCATCTTTGAGGGCTTCTGGAAGGAGAGGAACTCGTAAGATTGGACAGACTTCTCTGCGGACAGCCAAACAACGATCGGCATACACTCACTTAAAAACAAGTACCACAACCAACCGTCGACCCACTCCCAAACATATGTGCCAAACGGTATATGTGAATGGACATAAGTATACATATAAGTTAGTGGGGGCCACTTACGTCAGAGGCATTGATGACTATCATTTTGGTGGAACAGAAAAAACGACGACGATGGGACGAATTCTTATCATTAGCGCGAGAGTGAGTTGATACCTTCCGACCCGCTCGCCACTGCACATTCGCGGATGCACGCCAATCGATTCTGGGCTGGAGTTGCTTTATCTGTTCGGTCACGAACGAGATGCGAGCATGAATACTAAAGTTTGCCTGCCACAAATATCTCTCCGCACATGGTACGTGCGCTTAGATCGGCAATGGGGCTTACGAGGCGACTGTTCCCGGGGTTACCGCCGGATAGAATAGATCGCCCAGTTCCGCGTCACCCAGTCGCAGTTCTCATTGTCAGGAATATGGCAGTTATCACTGTTTGCAGCACTCTCGAGTTGTAGGAAAGCTATCGAGCGAATCTGATAAGGAAATATTAGGGCGAAAATCGCGTCAGCCTACGTGGGTCATTGACAGCACTCGATGCGGCTTTGTTTGGTTTTTGGGGAAGAATTTTGAAGACGAAAGACGTCAAGCAGCCGTACATACATACATACATAAATATGTGTATACATAGGTACGGGTCTTGGGCTATACAGGGAATTCAGCCCCAAGGCGTCTTATAATTGTACAGTGGACATTGGTTAACAGAAGCTCTATCATTTTTCTTATTTCTTAGCGTTCTGCTTTGAAACACAAGGGTTTTTTTGTATGAGTCAACACAATTGTATTTTACATTATAAATCCAAACGTATATTTCAGTTGTTTTTTATTATTTTGAAACAATTTATTTTTTTAATAATAAAAGTAAAGCACTTTTAAACGCATAAAATAAATATTATATTTTCCTATCACTTAATTGTTTAAGCGAAAAGTTTAAAATAGTCGTGTTAAGTTTAAATGCATACTCAATGAATTTGTTAAATTAGGTAATGGATGCGACGTGGTAATTAATTTTTGAAATTTTATGTTATTTCGGAATGTTTATAAAATAAACTTAAAAATCACAATTACACAGAAAAATTGACAATTTAAATATTGATAATTAGGAACAAATTTATTTATTTTTTATAATTTTTCTTCTTAACCAGTGTCCACAGTAGGACGGGTGAATTCTTTAAGTGGAAGCGGGGAGCAGACGCTTGGTATGTGAGTCGTCGTCTGACGAAGAATTCTGGAGAATTGTGGGCTAGTTTCTGCGGCTCGTTGGGGAATCGAAAACGTGGCCAAGAAACTAGGCTTCTTTGTATTTGGCTCAATTTACAGCGGGCTACGGCAACGACTAAGACTCGATGCTCTCGCACTGGACACTTTCACCGGAACCCGAGATCTGGGACCGCACGGAGTTGCTTTCTGATCGCTGAGTCGGAAGTTCGGAACACGACTGAACAAGCAGTTATCGGGGAGGTTGTTAGGAAAATGAATTGATTGAATTGCCAAGCGGCAGGTGGGTGGTGGGATGGGAGTGAGTTGATGGGTGGGAGCTTCTACAACGACAACAGAGAGGTGGACAGGTGAAAGAAGGCGGCAGATAAAGTGGAAAACAGGCGACAATCACGGCACAACAACAACAACAACAGCAGCGGCACAAACAATTCCCGAGAGAGTGGGAGAGGGACGCAGACACTAACAGCGGACGCGGGCAGTCGCCGTTCGCTTTCAACTCACGCGACAGTGGGCAGGGGGGCGGGGAAGGGTTAATTAACTGTGTCACATGGAACACGGACTGTTTTGATTCACTAAAACGTATTGCTTTGTTTCACTTATTTGTTTCGATACTGTTTGTTTTAATATTTTGGTCGGCAGACCAGACACGCGCAAATAAATGACGAATGTGATCGGCGACGTGGTGACCGCCGTTTCACGGTTTCCGTACCAATTAGCAATTGTCAGCTAACCCTTAATCTGGTTCCCTTTTCCGCCAAATTGGCGCTATCAAATGTGGGATTTTGGCGATTTTCTAACAGAAATGTTAGGATACAACGTTTTCTTACCTTGACAGAGTTGAATAGAGAGCAAAACTGACGAATGTGATCGAACGACGTGTAACTGAGAGGCCGCCAGCGAGAGCGAGAGGGCACCACTAACAGCACGAACGGTGCTGTTGTGGCGCAAAGCTCCGTGAGAGCGATTCCAATTAGACTGCATTACAAGCTCTGTTATTGTGTTTGTGTGGGTCAAGTTCAGATTGGAGTTGGGAGAGTATCTGATTTGAAGCAAATGAGCAAAAACAAACCCCCTAAAAAATGATTGGCTTAACTTATTTAAAATGTTAATTTTTTTACACTAATTTTTACTCTTACATTTTACACGTGTTATCTACGGATCATGCTAATTCCCGTAAATAACATGTACAATAAATGAGCAATATAGATGACATGTAAAAATACTAACCACTAAACAAACTGTGTTCTGCAGAACGTTTTGAAGTTTTAAGATACAATTAGGGGCTAGTGCAAACACATTTTTTTTGGATGAAGAGAGGATTACATGGGGGGTCGAAAATGTGATTACGTAATATATGGACAGCCCCTTAGTTGAGATATTACTCCTCATTGTTCTTGAGAAAATCGAATATTTTAAAAGGCCTTAGCCGTTACCTGGGTTACTTTAGTACACTTTGTATGTATCTGAAATATGATAATGCCGATGGAATCCCACAGACCGACGGATGCTTGCTGTTCGGTGATATGCGCTTATTGGCGGTTTCGCTTACAATTGTTTCGCCACTGCTAATTACTCAATTACATGGAGTCGCTATCTGCAGCCATCGCTATTTTCGGGAAAGCCTGTGCATTGTGTCGTCGCTGCCCTGCCCATTTTCATATGCAAATGTTCGAGGCGGCAGCGTGTGATATTTCCTGATCGCTCGCCCATTAGCACCCTTTACAATGTTTGGGAACCTGCCACCGCACTAACGACTATAAACAATTGCACCGCAAATTTCGAGAGACCTCCGCTCCGCGTGACTTGTTCCGGATTGCATAAGTTGTAAACAGGGAAAATTAGGTGATTCTAGAAATAAGGCAGATTACTCAACGCATTTCTAACAACGGAGTCTTGTTGTCTAAATAAAAGCAGTCAGTATAAAAAACAATGCATTTTAATTAATTACGAAAGACGATTTTAGATCATTTACAAATCTATAATTTAGATCCCACTGTTTCAATTTGAATGCTTTTGGATCCAATGTCTTGTTTCAAAACCAAACAAATCTAAAAATAAATTTTTTTCATTAGGTATTTTATTTCCTTAACTGGCTATTTAATATTAAGTTTCCTAAGTAGAAACAGATCGATTTAAAACTTTGATTTTAACATGAACTTATTAACATAAAATATTTAAAGTAAATATGACTAACATCGTAATTAATATTTTCTACGATGATGCAAATATTTTACAAATAAACACAAGCAATATTTGTATTAAATGTTACGTTTTTGTATTACATTTTAATTAATCAAAATCTTAATCTTAACGAGGTAAAAAGAGTATATAAACTTCGGCTTGTTGAAGCTAGCTTCCTTTCTTGTTAATCGTGTTCTTAGATCGAAACCCGGCGGGGTCCTTTCACCTTCCTTTGACGGAAAGCCACGTTGACTAATGATGGCGCCTTGACAGCCGACAACAAAGGCGGCCACAAGAAGCCTCTTGGGTACACACTGCGGTTTCTGGGGCAGTTGGCATTCACTCGAGTTCTCTATTAATTTACGTCGCTTACTTGGAAGGACTCAAACACACGGGGCCAGGGGGTTATGACTGTGGGGGTTTGGGTTTATTTAGGGAGAAGTTTCTGGCACGGAGGATGCTTGCAACAATTTCCGGCATCAATTACCTGGCGACGGGCGAGCACCTTGCATTGTATAATGGAAAGTTTGAATAAGCCGCTTATATACACTTAACTAGCAAAATTCGTGAAACCTAATCGATACCAGCTTTCAGGATTCTCTCATTTTGATTACCTACTGAGTTTCTTGACTACTTTATTCGATCCTTGTGTCTTTGTTACGTCGAACTGTATGGCATATTTCACGGTTTAGTGAACTATTTGGCATATGAAAGAAGTGGAATCCTGTTTTGATAAGAACCAGCTAGAATTTTATTCGCTGATCATGTCCGCATGGCTACGCTTACCACAAAAGCAATTGGGTCTTTAAGCTGCCACCCACAATCACCAATAATCTGGCCCAATTCACCTCCTCTTGTCCCTGAGTTCTGGGCTCTGTCAACGTTCGTCGTCTATCGGCAATTGTCATGCATTTTCTAGTTCAGTAATTGCAATCAAGCGCCCTCAAATTGGAATTGTTTATTTTCCCCACTACATGGGCTTGAGATTGACCGGGAGGTTCGTTTTTGTCTACACGGTAAAACACATTTGATGTATTTTTCCTTTTTTTTTGTACAATGTTTGAATAAATTTCGAGCTCACAAGTTAAAGGTAGACAAATTAAGGTCCCAGGATAATTTATATCAGTCTTCACATATGCACTTTCTCACTAGGTAGGCAAGTGCACACCGCTCCACACATGTTTTTAATTGTTAGTACTAACTTTACTGTGGTACAAAGTAACGTTAACATTGGTATTTAATTTAACTTCGTCTTTGCAGTATTTAAAATTTTTTATAAAGGTTGTTATTACGTAATGTATTTTCAATATTTTAATCATCTAAGGGCCGTTTTCTCGTCCGTTTGTTAAATTTAAAGTAGGATTAAAACCTTGAAATCGGATGGGAAATCAGAGTTTTAACCCTACTTTAAATTAAACAAACGGACGAGAAAACGGCCCTAAAAATTGTAGTCTTCAAAAAAAATATTTTGTATACCCTTGCAGAGGGTATTATAATTTCAGTCAAAAGTATGCAACGCAGTGAAGGAGACGTTTCCGACCACATAAAGTATATATATTCTTGATCAGCACCAATAGTCGAGTCAATCTAGCCATGTCCGTCTGTCCGTCTGTCCGTTTCTATGCGGACTAGTCTCTCAGTTTTAAAGCTATCGCGATGAAACTCTCCCAAAAGTGTTCTTTCTATTGCAGGTAGTACATATGTCGGGCTCCCATAGGAATAATCAAAAAAAAATATAAGAAAATTCATTGGAAGAAGTGGGCGGTTTATTTTTTGGGCAACTTAAAAACAACAATTTAAATAGGGAAGAATATAGCTGGAATCCCTGGAACTGCACCGATCGAGTGAGCATTAAACTATAGGAATTTATTTAAGCTGCAAGGGTATATAAGCTTCGGCTGGTCGAAGCTAGCTTCCTTTCTTGTTTTAAAATAATAATAAAATAATTCCAAAAATAATTAATTTTTTTGATTAGTTAATATTAAATAAGTTTATGAACTCATAAGTTTTCCTTCAACATCGAAAAGTTTCCTTGGTGGTGCAGAGAAAAATCTATAAATTGGAGCATTTTACCAACAAATTTTGCATGTGTAGGACTACCGAAATGCTGTTGTCCATTCCGGAAATCACACTTCCGTTGACACTTGAACGACTGATGGCCAACGATGCAAGCTTTTGGCCAGCTGAGTAGTTTAGCAGCCCCATTCAATTTTCAGTTGGGTGCAGTTGGTCAGGGCACCGGCCTTCTATTCCGTTGACACTGTTTGGTTAAAGACACTCCTGAATTCGAAGCTCGAGCGGTATAATGCATTAAAATGCATTAAAAATCCACTCAGAACATTATAGGAAATAATTGAAAATCCTATAAAACATTTTAAACTATGACTGTAAGTAGTCACCTCCGATATAACACAATGTATAGAAAAACAAATTTATGAAGGCAGTTATTTTGCTGAGAAGTTCATACCAAAACGCACAGTTTTCTGTATTTTCATTATTCTAAAATGAACGTAATTGAAAAGGATTTCCTTATATCGTTAGAATCGTTTGTAAAGAGGGCTCAGGTCTTTCAGATAAGCAATAAATTGCTGGCCTTAAACGCTAGGATGACAGCCCAAGAAATAGCTTCAGTGATTCAAGATATTCCCTGGTGCAATTCTTTCAAATTGACTGAAAAACTGACCGCTAGGCGAGACGCATTTATCACCGCAATGCAATAGCTCAGCTGGCCAGACGACGACGAGGAAAAGCGTTAGATGAAGTTGAGGGCGTTTCCGAGCCACGTAACATGAAGCTGTGGCCCGAAACTGTGCGTTACTTAACGGTCAGAAGCAGGGCTCCCCGGGCGTAAAAAATGGGTAGCAAGTGCACCCATTACTCTTGGCCTCCCGTCCCGAGGACTTGGGTCACTGGTTAGTTTGCATAGCAAATGTGTCATGGAAAAACCAACTCCCGCAGAGGAGGAGTTTTCTAACGAGCTCGCCGGATGTGCCGGGACGGAAAAATGCGGAATGCTCAAAAATGACGAGCTAAGTGGCGGCAAAGGAGGAAGCGATTCCCAGGGAGAGATGATCGAAATTTCGAGGACTCTGAAATTTTATTCGGCATTCAATATTCGAACAGGCGGTGCCAACACAGGCGCTAATGATGAGCAAATAGTCTCGTTAAAGATGTGAAGCGATTACTATGCAAATGCCAAGTGCCATAAATTGTGATGGCAGCTGAGATATGAGAACTCCGTAGAACTTGCTGAGGGGAGAGGTTTGTTTAATGACTTCAAGTAATGCATCGAATCGATTCTACTCGCGAATTTATGGCAAATGCAAGTGACTCGGTGCCGGCCATTAAAAGTTGGTCCGAGTTGAGAGCTGCTTTAATGCAAATACACAGAAACAAATTCGTTGTGAGACATGACCCAATTTCTACCTTTTTTTATACCAATAAAAAGCCGATTTGATTAATGTCAAATTTATGATTCAAACTTATCTACTGGATATTTTACCATTTCATAAAAGTTATAAAAAATACTGTTTTAAAATACCAAATTTAGTATTTTAGTAATCTTAATTCATATCAAAATGATATAAATAACTTGATCTTTAAAAAATATTAAATTAACCTGCACATATCAAACTGATCTTTTGTCAATTATTTTTTCTGTGTAGTGACCCGGGGAGTGCGACTCCCCACTGCCATCTTACCAGCATAGTTTATGGCTTGTAAGCTGCTTAGCCTAATGGCTTCGTCCGGGCACATTGTTTATGTGTCGTAGGTCCTTTGGTTCCGACCCAACATTTTATGCATCATTAAGTGCAGTCCAACGGCAAGAGGTTAAAGCCAGTCAGCCAGCCAGCCTTTAAGCCTTAACCAGGACCCCTCGGGGTCGCTGTTCCGGACTCGAATCAATCTCAATCTCGCGAGCCGAGCCAAGCCAAACAAATGCGCTGAATTTGATTTGCAATCCAATCTGGGCAACGTCGCTTGCCAATTTCCCAGCCACTTTCGTACTGGATCCTTTTTCATAGCGTGCATGGAAGCTCCTTAATGGAACCCTTAAAAAATATGCCGGCTGTCACTTTTGGCCCCGAAACAGGAATCCTATTAAAAGCGAAGGAAGGTGAACGAATCGAAAAGGGAGGCAGGGTGGGGAAGGCCTTGCACCTTTTACGTTGCACAGTGAGCTTAAGAAACCCTTTCTCTTTGTTAACCTTTCGGTTATAACAAAGTTTGCCTGAATTCTGGTCGAGCACTTAGGCACTTGCATCCATACGGTTAAAGTACACTAATAAAAAACGTAGTAAATCCAAAGATTTCCCATTCAATTTAAAAATTTGTCAGTATGTTTTTTATCCAGAATTTTAAGAATTTTAAATAACGAATTAAATGAAATATTTTCAACTTTGATTTAATTATTAAATTCTTTTTTTAATGATGTAAAATATTTTCAATATATTATATTTATTCTAATATTTTCAAATTAAATTAAGCAATTGAATATGTTTTAAATTTAGTATAAGGTTTTTTATCTAATTCAAATATGTAATAGGATTCTTTACATTCAATATGCAAATATTTATTTGTACTATTCCATTTCTTTTCAGTGTATGGTTAAAGTACGGTGTGATAGACAGCAGTAGATTGAACTCGATCTGGGCATTTGCATATCTTCCAGCTGAGCATCCTAGCTGATGCGGACGGGGATTCGTTTAAACGTAATAGAAAAGAATAAATCTTGAATGACTCAAATATTTGCTTCACGCGTTGTTTTCCTCGCTCGAATATGTCTGCGCGCTGCAAGAAATAACAAAGCAAGCAAAGTTCTGCAGAAGCTTCTTCTTCGGAGGAGGAGGAGGAAGAGGAGGAGGTGCATGGGGTGGCAGGACACCATTATAATAGTTTGCAACGCCTGCAGCAGGATGCCAGCTTAGGGAGAACGCTCCACTTTGACACTCGAGAGCCGCAACGAGATAAAAAACGCAGACGAGCAGGATGAGTTGGGAGGGAGAAGGCACGAAAGAAGGCGGAAGGAGGTCGCATCTTGTCCCGGAGTCGCATTCTCGAAATGCATAGACGACAAGGCCAGGGGTCGCATACAAATGGGCGGAGGATACAAGATACCCACCTTCAGACTGTCGTGGCTCCCGCACCCATAACACCCCCTTGGAATTACATAAACAAGAGCGCTTTAAGAAGCAGTTATTGTAGTTCTGTATCTCATACCATTTTGGTTAAATTTATCCCCGTTGGCTTTAAGGTGGAAACTATATCACATCTATACAAAATTGAATTGTCCTCTGTTCTGTTTTTTATTTATCAATCGGATTCCCGACCTGCGTTACTGCGCTACCACTTAAAAAGTTGATAACTATGATTGGAAACTGCTGCCATTGCAAGTCGACCACGCCCATCCTGAACCTTCAACCCCTTCCCTTCGGCTCGTCGTGCCTTCGCTAGACTGTGCCTCTGGGGAGGGGAAGTATGCAAATTGTCATTTCAGTATCACAGCGCTGAAAACAAAGCCAAGACGAGTGAAAAAGTGGAGACGCGAACGGAGAAATAGTTACAATCTCGCATTGCTCGTGTCTGTTGCAAGCTTCATTGGTCTGAAGTTTCCCTGGGAGTGGTGCTTTCAAGTTTGTTTCCCCTTTTAGAGGAAGAGGTAAGTTCTAGTTTAGAAGGTGTGACACTTCTTGGTGACATCTGGCTGGCACATCTGCGCCGCAGGAATAGCTAAAACTCATTGTCGCCCTGCGCGATGATCAACATTAAGCTGTCAAAAGCAGGGGGTACAGAAATTATAGTTCCCCTAAAACATGCGTAAAGTTAACTCTCCAATTCACAGTTTGTATCTAATTAATTAAAATATATTTTCAAGTTCAGCCACAGACAATGGAAGGTAGTGGAAAAAGTTTGCGGATAACTTTTTGTTTTTAAATATGCTCGGCTAAACGATAACTCCATTGCAACCGCGTACAGTAGGTACATAAAGTTTTCGACCCTTTTTCCGCCATAAACACAAGATTGTGTACCGAAACTTCATTTAATGCCACCGAAAAATGTTGAAAATGCTTAATAATAAATACTGGAAATGAAAAATGTAAATTGTGTAAATACGTGGCGATTCGGGCTCTTGAATAACAATTAAATTGCAAATTCCCGTTCGCCTTTCAACAGCTCTCGCAAGTGAAATTTATGCGTGGCAGGCGCTGATAATTTACATATAATTGACTGGCAATATATGGCCGGCGATCTGCCCCTTTGTCCTGCATCCGTTCTTACATGCAATTATCTGGGATGCGGAATGGACATCCCTTTTGTGTGCGGGTATGAAAATGAAAATTCATGCACACTCAAAGGCCACTTTTCCCACAACACTCAATGGACTGGCCACTCCCACAGACGGAAAGCGCTTCTTCCCTTCCCCAACGAGTTAAGCTTCGCCTCTCCTTCTTCAGTTTTTGCCTTTTTGCTAATTTAGGTGTAAAACAAGAAGCTGCAGAGTCGAGTGCTCCTACAAAAACTAAGTGTACCCACACGATGTTGAAATGCAGTTAAAAAGGAAATTAGGAAGAGAAATTAAGTTCCGGTTCGACTAGGGGTTACTGTTTTATTAAGGTAGGTTTATCCACTAAATGCAAGTGCAGTTCCTATGTAAGTATTTCCTTCTTTATTAACACAAAAATGTAGCATTTCAATTTACCGGAATGACACATACTCAGTGGAACGATATTTTGTACAACCTTATCTAATCTTCGCGTAAATATGGACATTATTCAAGCACATTCCTTCTTAAAAACAAATGTACTTACTTCGAGTTGAATGTTCTCAATATCAGAACAAAATGGTAAGATAAAATTTAAATGGTGTTTAATCAACAACTTTTTGATAAATATACACAACTGATTGGACTTATTGATTAGGTGTTACGATAAACATTGTAACTTCCGCCAATTCAACTTATATTCAAGCTCATTGAAAACATTTTTTACTTTAAGAATCTCGTTATATTTTTAAGAACATTTTCAACACATAAGAGAACGTCAGAATTCTCTTTGTATAGGTGGTGTAGACTTTAAGCAAACTCTCTTCCTTATTTTAACAATAATTCCAACGATCCCAATAAGTTGACTTAATTTAAGAGGCACACGTGTCGTATGAGTAATTTTAAAGGAAACAAAGCACATTGGATCGACACCAAAATCTGGAATATTCCAGGGTAAATATAATATCATATATTTTGGAACCGCCAATGAAGAAATCCAAATTTTCCTAGATTGTCTCCTAATTTTACTGATCGTTCCTATTTGGAATAATTCATTATGATAAATCAAATGATAAATTTGTTATGCTGAACCAGGAATTTCGTAATATAAACCATTTCCAGAGAAAAGAAACCTTTAGACATTAAAAAATTAAATAAACAAAAAAATCTGCTCCTTTTTACCTGATTTTGGCCATCACGTAACCCAATTCATTCCACATATTGATCTGAAGATTTCCAGAACCCCTAAAAGGAATCCTATTCTTAATGCTCGAAGCACGTTGATCGAATATTTGTCGCCATTAGCTGGCAAGTAATTTGTTTAATTTATCAAATCGAATTCTTGCAAATGTTTGCACTTCCTTCCTTGCAATCAATCGTGTTCCTTTTGCAGGCGCTGCTCCCTGTTGGCCCATTTAATTTCATTTTTCAATTAGCAAAATCAACAGCGGAAAAAGGTAGAAACAATTATTCCCTCGCCGCAAGTTTTAATTGTATTTACAGCATTGAAATGAGAATGATTATGTTTACCGAATGCAAAAAGCCACCAGCACTGGCGAAATAAGGTGGGAAGGTGGCACATTGTTGCAATCGGAGCCTGTGTAAAGGCGAAATCACGAACTAATTTCTATCTAAAGATTAGCTAAAAACTAATCTGTTTATTTCCGGCGTTGATTGGAAATAGTTAAGCCGAATCTCTTATTAAATAATAATTATGTGCGCATTCAGCGACCACATTATTTATTTTTAATGGCTTCAAACGCCGCAAGCGGGCACGTATAATGCACAAAACGTGTCCGATGGTCAATAAATAATCCGCGCCAGAAAAATCCCAATTAACTCAAACTTAATTGCAGGAGTCCACATATATTAAATTTATGGCCATTTTGTCAGCCAGAGTCCGCATAATTGGTTGGGCGAAATAATCCGCAAATTAAAAAGTGCAAACGGAGTGCAGCGTTAAAACAAACAATGATTTGCATTCGTTTAGGCGGTCCGCATACTCTGTATAATTATTTATTTATCATTCCAGTTGCTAGCTTTAGAGGAAAAATTAACTGGGGGCATTCATTCGTAATTAAATTAATCCAGGATAAATTCAAGAGATAATCACTTTGCTTAATGAGTGGAATCTGATAGGACGAGGGCCAAGCAGCAAATGCAAAATCCAGGTCAACGAATCGCAGGTAGGAACAAAGTTGAAAAATCAATTTTTTCACCCTCTGGAGACATCCACCAGGAGATAGGAGATACGGGGGCCCACAATGCACCCAGTTGCACAAGAGGGACTGCCCCCTGTAAGCCGTAATTTCAGGCCACTTACATCATCTGGAACAAGTTTGCAACTCTATAAAGTTCGTTCCCACGTCTCAGCCAGGCCATTCATCCAAGGCAACGAAAGCCGTTAAGTGCCGTTCTAGCATCCTACCCGTTCGAAGGAGTCCACAAGTCCTCCATTAGGCGAGCACGGCGGAAAAGCCGCAAAAAGTAATATGCCAGAAAGGAGAGCGATTCCGGGCAGTGCAGGATGGTAAGGGGAAACCCATCGACTTGGGAAAAGTGTTGATTTAAAGCCAAGCACCGAAAAGGGCGTAGTTAAACAAAAGGCTCGCCCGGCTGAACTGAAATCAATATTGATGTTCGTTCGATTGTAGCAATCTGAGAGGGGAGGGTCCGAGAGTATACAAGTCTGAAAGATGAGGGACTCAACTCAGTGGGGAAGATATCAGCTAACGAAGCAACTTTTTATCAGTGCTTATAGAGCTGCCGAATCCGTCAGGTGAATTTTATATCTATTTCATCCCCAGAATAGTGTCCTTTCATTCGCATGCCTCATTAGCGCTCCATTGATGAAACCAAAGAAGAAATTCATGGGATCCGCACTGTACCAATGTGAGCCACATCTGATTCAAACTTAATTAGTGACTTTAGGTTTGGCCATGGTAAAATGTTTATCATAAAAATCAATTAACAAGAGATATTTAAGACTTATGTTTTTGTTAATCAGTAAAACCTTAAGACAATTTTACGAAATACCTATTAAATAAAAATACCTCTCAACGAGGTAAAATTTCGTGACAAGCCAAGAGCTTGAAACTTGATTAAAACATGTTTCTATCGGGGGTGTCACAGAAAACTCTTCCAACCAAATATTCCCCCAAAAACAAATCTCGGTGTCACAGAAACCGTTTGAAAATCAAGTACACGATTTTAAACCAACCGAATAGTATTCGTTGAAGCAAATCTTCCTAAAATCAGAGCAAATTTACTCCGAAACTCCTAGAAAACTACAGATCCTGTGACACCCACGGTTTTGATGGGTTGGTTTCCAAACCAACCGTCCCCAAATCCGTCGCCGGTTTCTGTGACACCCCTGTGTATGATTTTGCCTCGATATTCGTTTCTGAATAGAAGGATCCTCAACTTTACTAAGCAATTTGCATACTTTTAAATAATTTTTCAGGATAATTGCTCCTTTTATGGACAAACATTTGGCACCAAGGTTAAAGAAAATCAGCCTAACAAAAAGGCGGAAAAACTTTTGCGTGCGAAAGTAATCAAGTTCCTGGAACATGCATATATTGTTTTACTGAACAATCTTTCGTTAATAATATTCATCTAAAAGATTTAAAGTCAGTCAGTTTGTAAGCTTCACACACAATTTCGCACATCTTGGGGGTGTAATATAAATTTGAATGAAAATGTTATTAACCACCCCACCCTTTCCTTGTTTGAGCTTTCTCCTTGTGCTTTATCCGTGCCTGCTTAGCTGTTGCTCATCAGTGCTTAGGTAATTAGTTTTGGTGTGAATTTTGTTTATGGGAGTTCAGCTTAAGTGTCTTTATAATGCTTCTCACCTTGTTTATATTTGGAATACAGGGTATTCTTGGGATGAAGCTCAGAAATATGTGGAAAACTCAGGTTGTACTCACCTAGAAAAATAAAGAAAGATTGAAAACGTTAGTTTACTAAACATAATTAAAAAAGAAAAAATGCTTTTAAAAATATAAACGGTCGATATATGAACATGTAAATAAAATTAATTAGGGTAAAGTAATCAAAGCTATAAGTGGAATTTAAGTGGAACATTTGATTTTGCAGTATGAACCGTACCTTTTTTTATAACTAAGAGGTTTTACAATTTTCTTGCTAGAGATAGCTTTTATTAAACTTGGATTCAATTTTTCAACTTAAACCTTAAAGTGATGACAAATAAGTGCAGAGTTTGCCGAGCCAAAGGGTTTAAGCTATTATTTAGCGAGAAATATTTTTTGTTGGATAAACCGTTGAAAAACTCTTTTCCCCATACCGATGTTTTGTTTGGCCACGTCAGCATTGTGAAACACGACACGTGTGTGTAATTAATAAAATTGTAATACCCAAATTATGCACAGCCACGGCCAAGAAAGAGATGAATTCGTTGAAGGAGATGGAGTCGCCAAACAAACACGCTCCTTATCAAAGTGGCCACGCCACTCCGAATTACAATAGTGGTATTTTGCCCGAGCAGAACTGAAAGTGCATCGCCTCTCACCTGGTCGACTAAGTCCTCTTCCGACTCTTTGCCATCCTTTTTAACTGCTGCACTGCCCGGCCTGACATCCCTTTGCTCCTTGTCGATGATGATGCTCCTCCGAGGGCTGAGTCTACTGCCAGTGGCCTTGATTTTCGACTGGCGATACCGAAGTCCACTCGAAGTAGTCGGACTTTCAGCCTGGACCGTGGAGCCGGGACTGACCGGCGAGACCCGACGCTTCGTCGTCAAAGGCCTTCGGTCCTGGGACATTTGGGCGAATTTATACTGAAGTAAGACTCAATGAAGCAGAGGCCGCCGCCTCGTCAAGAGCACTGAACTTCAGCCATTCCAATACCATTAATGTCCTACGCATGCTGTCCTGCTGATAATGTCCATAAAATCTCCCAGCTCGGGGCCTTAAGTAATCTGATTAACGGCCAGACGGGAGGGAGGAATAGTGGGCGGAGTGAGAACATTCAAGTGTCGCCATATGGACAACTCGGCTTCCTGCTTGTTGAAAAACATCACCCTCATTGTAGCAGGATCCGGCAGCAAGAAGCAATTGCAACGACCGGGTATCCTTATTTTACTCTTGAATGCAATACCGAATGCGCCCCATTTAAATTCCGAAGTATTAATTTAAGGATGGAAAACCTGTCAGGTGGAGTGTGGTCGATTTATTTGCAATGAGGGTGGTCAAACCAAACCTTCAATAATTTATTTTAGTTTGAGTGTCGTCGAAGGTAGATTGCGGTCGTTGGCTGCCAAACCACAACGCAATGAGGTTTTAAACAGTACAGAGTTAGGGATTGACAAACCATATTGAAGAGAGCTTAATATACAAATTCGTTTAGCACCCCACGAGCTTACAGGACTCATTTTACACTTGCACAAGTGCTAAAGGATGTTTTTAACCTTTTAGAGAAATAACATTCAAATATGAAAAAAACAATTTATTTTAAAGTGCACTACAAAATTTGTAAATTGATTTGTATGAGTGTTAAATTCCATAGTAGGTTAATATGATACGATATATGATATGATATGATATGATACGATATAATATGATATGATATGATATGATATGATATGATACGATATGATATGATATGGGTAGATATTACACCGTTCACTTTGGAAGCCTACCATACATTTTATAAAAATCAGTACCTTAACCTTTTATACAAACGATCCTGCAGGTATTTTAAATGTTATATTTAAAACTCCATACGAATTGGCTCTCTTACCATAAATCTCACTTTCAGACCCAGAAACTCGAGTTGCACATACTCTCTGTAAGCTGTGCAGGAAAAGTTTGAAGCTGAAGTTCGGGGAACGCAAGACAAAGCGCAATCATAAACAGGGAACACTCTTTCCAGGGACTGGCGGATGAAAAGTTTTTCAATTTAGATTTATAAACCTACATAACGTTGGCAATTGCCGCTCAAAGCTGCCTGATGTGTTTAAATAATAGCGCGGGGGAGTGGGGCCGAGCCATTAGGGTTGGCCTCGAATGGAAAGGAACCCAGAAATCCAACCAAATTGCCCCGCATCTAATTTTCGCTTTTGCGTTATGGAGCATCTGCTGCCAAGTGCACCGAGGGCAATGCAAGTGTTCATAACCGACTACCGAACACACAGAACTCTGGCAAAAATGTTGCCTGTTGGACCTTCACCGCTACTCCCACACAGGACTAACCGAATTTGTATCTGTTTCCTAGACTGCGTGCGGTTTGCCGCTGACAGACATTAGCACAGCTTATTCCTCCGGCACCCAAGCTCTCTCCTCACTTGCAACCCCTGCGTCTAATGCATACGAAAATTGCGAAAACTGCAAGCTCGAAGTGGGATTTTTCCTCCATGGAATGGACCAAGGGAAGGTGCGCAGTGTGTATCTGTATCTGGCAGATACGAGCCACAGTTATTTTTATAAACTTCTCGCTTCTGCTTCGCCCGATGTCCGTTTATCTCGCTGTGGACCCGGGGCAGACAATGTAGATTTGGCCAGTCAAATGAAATTCTTGTCATTCTGTTTAACGTTCACCACACACAAATCTCTCCATCAATGGAAATTTGAGCTATTCTGACTTAAGGTCAAGCTCGAGTTTAGCATGGTGCATATTTTTCGGATTGTTGTAATACTCCCCTCTTCCGTAGTCTGCTTTTGGTAAAGGAATTTGGTGGCTTGTAATTTTATATCCGAGTAATGGTTATATAGAGAAAAACTGTATAACTTATTTTAAAAATAAGTCTGAATTAGTTTATATCGAAAATATCTACCGATGGTATTAAGTAATTCTTTAATATTTGGCAGTCCTATCATTTCCAGTACTGGGCTATAGTATTCCATGCCGATTTCTTCCCTCATAATGTGATGATAAACGCGAACTTCATCCAAATTCGCATCAGGATCGAGCGGTAAATCGAATCGCTGGTCTTGTCTCTAGGATTTCTTGTGCCTGGGAGCTCTTGATAAGCTAGCCAAACATTGGTCCCGAGGTCGGATGTATCGCCACTGCCTGACACATAAGCCCTATGCTATTGACACAGACAGCACCAGATCCAGACGACACATACGTGTCGGAGCCTGGTAAGCTGCTGCGTCAGGCGAAAAAGGATGTAGAGTGAGTGCAGGGACAGTGCTCCCAGTAAATATGTTCCAGTACTCGTCCTCCTCTTGCCGCTTTATCGGTGGCCATTTTAATTGTTTTTACAGCTTGTAGCCCATCGCCCTCCTCCCTTCAATCGCAATTTGGGTTGCACTCAACATTAAAAGGGACCTTTAATTAAACAATGGCTAAACAATGGGTTAAAAACATTTTGTCCTGTAACAAAAAAATGTTGGGTCCGTTTCTCGTCCGCATATTACATTTTTTAAAGGCTTTAGACCTTGAAAACGGAAGGGAATTCAGACTACTTTAAATTTAACATGAGAACGAGAAAACGGTCCTTGAAAGGTCAACAAATGGTATTCTTTAAGTGGTCATTACTTATAATTACTTAAAAAGAGTAATGAAAATATGAAGTACATATACCATAAGTCACAAACAATTTTTCACATAAAGTTTACCAAATCTGTAAAATTTGATGTGGCCTTTTGAAATCCTACCAATTATACAAAAAACCCGTCAGGATAAGCTAGTTTTAATCCAATTAACTAAATATATCTGTTACCACTCACAACTACAAATTCTAAAAATAGTACTTTCAAAATATAATTATAGTTTTATTGTTTCCAATCGATTTTCTAGAATATTTTTGAAAATAAGGTTGCTATTGAATGTTTCCAATCCATTTTCTAGAATATTTTTGAAAATAAGGTTGCTATTGAATGATAGGTAATGGCTCAAACGCTGACTATTATTATATATAATAGTATATTATTATAAATTATATATTATTAGAAAACTTTATAAGGTTCTCTACATTCTAGTGCTGTTTTATTCAGAGTGCAGACAAATTTTTTGTTCCCAAACGTTTCTGGTAAAAGGAAGGATGTGGAATGTGTGCTGACGGTTTTTCAGACTCTTGTTGCTTTTGTGGCTGTAAGTGTTGTTGGTAGTGGTGGTCATAACTCCACATTGCACAAGCTGCAATCATTGTCATCCCATCCCGTCCACCTCCGCCCTTTTCTGCCGCCTCATCATCATACTCGTAAATTCCTGGGCTTTGCGGTCATGTTCATTCTACACGTTTCATACATGTGTTTTGTGTTCTGTTTGTGCAACATTCGCTTCCATTATCTCAATTTCTTTTTACATCCTCTCCTCAAAAGTGGGGGAACTGGCGAAGTACAAGCTCAGCACTTGGAATGATTCTTCAAGGGCCCAAAACAGTTTTCGAATCCAGGACCAAACTTTGTAATGCGCAGATTAAAGTTGTCGCACCAATGCTAATGACGCTGGCAACCACAAAATTTGCCCCTAATGCAATTGGGCTAATGAAAATTGATGGCTAATTAAAATGTTCGAAAGCCAACTCCACGAAATATCAAACTGTCATTATCGGATTGGAAATCATTGTGGGGGACAGTTTCGATTTAGCCCCCTTAGAATTCAGAAAAAAAATTGCCATCCCTGAAAATTATCAGCGGAAGTGCAGAATGTTTGACTTTTTGTGCGTGCTTGTGTTGCAGATTGTAGGTACAGCTCGGCGGGGTTTGGGGGATACAACATGAAAGGATTTGGCAAGGATGGGTGACTAACCCCGAGTCGATGTCAACGAACAATGCGCTCCAAAGGCATCCAGGCGAATCGAAGCACACTGCTCGATAGGCCGACTTTTGCGACTGAGTTTCCCCCGTGCCATTCCCAAGCCATTTCCACGCTTTATGCTCTGGGCTCTAATGCTTTTTGTCACCTGGTTCGTAAGACCTGGATAATCCTTTAAAGGATTTCTCATCCCTTCTTAGGCAATTCTTTGCTTCAGATTTAAAACTTTGGTCACCGAAACCATGACTCTTAAGCCGCAGTTCGAATACCTAAGCAGACTGTAAAAATTGAAAAGTAATAAAAAATTTATATGTAAATACAGAATTAAACGCTATAATCGAGCACCTCGACTATCAGATACCCCTTACTAAGCTAAAAGGATTGCCAGGAAGATGAAGTTATGCAAGCAGTAAATCTACTGATTGCACTGCTATGATATATATATTTCCTCAGTTTTTAATGAGTGGTCCGATTTTAAAAATTGTCTTGTATAATTTCCGAGATCTCAGCGTCCATACGGACAGACAGACAAACGGACATGGCTAGATCGACACGGCTAGTCATCCTGATCAAGAATATGTACCACTATGGAGGGCAGTCCATGTAGTAACGAAGCGCACAAGGAGAGTGTGCGAAGGCGACTACTATATATAGCCGCAAAATTGAAAATCTGCTGTGATAGTCCGATCGTAATGAGTAATACACCAAATTAAAGGTATTGCTAAAACTTAAAAGAAAATCAATTGGTTTGGGAGAGAGAGCGGTGTAAGTGTAAAAGTGAAAATTTAGATTTGTTGGGGCCGGTGGGGATAATAACCCTCGCACTACGTTAGTTGTATTCCTACTAAAAATGCACTTAATATGAGGGGTCATATCAGAAAAACGGACGCTGCGTTCAAAAGTTATACCGAAAACAAATTTGCGCGGGCCTAGTCAAAATGAAAATTTAATTCTGTTTGTCAGTTTGTCTGTGTGTGAAAATTTGATATGATGTACAACAGCTCGATATAAGAAATTTTAGTTCTACCCCTTTTGGAAAAAACCGCTAGTTTAGCGGGAAAACAGCTATAAATAGTTAAAATACGGAAGACCGCATCTAAAATCATTTTTCGTCACAAAAGTTAATATCAGAACTTTTGTACGTTGAGAGGTGTTAAGAGGTGTTTTTGTTTGATACTTTATAGCGTAGGAGACGCTACCTTTTACCTGTTACATACTTTTCAACGCATAAGTATATTTTACGCCACGAGTAACGGGTATAATTAAATGGAAAAAGTTGTTATGGGTACTGCTTTAATTCTGATTAAAATATAGTACCCTCAGCAGAGGGATACACAAACACTCCTTTAAGAGTGGGACCTTTTCCATAACGCTCATAACCTTTAAAAGTAATGTGTGTATTATGACTGAGCTGGACAAAAAGTATTTACTTGACGAAAGAACACGCAAGCAGACAAAAGGGACTATAAGTAATAATCAATAAATTAATTCAATATTTTTGCCCTATGTGTGTGCTTAAGCTTTTGTCAGGATATGAAGTGGGATGGCCAACAGAGGTGGCCAGGACTTACGAAAAGTACAATCATTGACAGTCACACAAAGAAGAGAAAGGATATGCGTGAGTCATTTGATGAGCGGAATGAGAAAGGTTGTTTAATTCAATTCATAAAGCGACAGTGAAGAAAACATGAGGACAACCCTTTATTTTCGGGCCCTTCTGACTTCTACTTTCTCTTGGAAATCATTTCAATTCTAAATCAAACCTCTTTAAATAAATCATCGAAATTCTATTTTGTACAAATATACATTCAGACGACTGGTGGCGTGTCTTTGTTACTTCAGACAGAAAACCTTTCCCTTTTCAGAATTCAGCAATCACATTACGGTTTAATACCATTAGCTAAACGTGTGGGTAATAAACGAAAACTTGTTGACCAACAAATACAGGATGGGTATTTGAGAGAATTTTGTATTCTTGTAAAATGCATAATCATAAATTGCTTCAAAAATTCATTCACTGCTTCAGTAAGGAATAAGTTGGGTTCCATTGAAAAGTTTATGGCTCTTGAGTCCCCTGCAGAGTCCATTTGTGCAAACGCTGGGGGGTGGCCCTCAAATTGGAACTGACCCAGCTGCGAGTCCGACTGAGTGAGATACTTCGATTTTAGAATGCCACATGATTCTCATTCCATCTTTCTATTTTCCATGTGCGTCAATCGTGGAAGAAAGCAACTTGCGTAAGCAAGGGGGGTTATTCCAGCCAATGCCCAACTTGTTAATATCAGATGTAACTAAAGCGACAGCTGTCACCTGTCTCAGACACGAGCTCTTTCTGAAAAGAGAATCCGGGTTCATCTGGGAAAAATATCTATACGACAAATGTATTCCCAAGATAATATTATAATCCTCTTTTATGCAATTTGTTATTAGTTTTAATCAATTCAGTATTGGTCATCTATAAAATCATTGATGTACCTAAGAATGAACGAAAAAAAAATCATTGTTCACATTTTATAGAACAACAAAGCTGGTTAATAACGAAAAATATAACATAAAGTCTAGAAAACCAAAATCAAAGTTTTTGAGAAAGGAGCATCATATAAGAACTTGAGGAAAGAACCGATTTTCGGGAAATGAGAGTCCAGAGTCCATTTATCACGGTTTTACTTAGTAACTATTAATTTTCCAGTAACTTTTGATGTGCTTTTCGGTCTTCTTCCAAATGTCAATCAAAATTATTTCATCTTGTCATAACAACACTCTTGCCCTTTTTGGAAATTATAAAGCTGTCAACGGAAAAATGTTTACTGAAAATGTCTTCTTCCGAACGCCATTTGCAGCTGGCTCGTGCCACGCCCAGTCTACCGCCCTCCTCAGGATAAGTTCAGCCGTCATTTGCTGCTTGTAGCTCCGAGGAGATGTCCGGCGTGACAAAAAAGTCTGGTTTCTCCTGAATCAAAGTACAAAGTATGCCATGAAAAGAACTTATTACAATACCTGACAACAATTGGAGGTATATACAAATCTGAAGTCTGATGTCTATAACTTAATATTTATCCCTAGAACTTTATTCTTTTTAAGCAAAACAAGTTTGGACTTTTGCACATCTTTTGTAGATTGAATTGATTGATTTTGAATCGATTTTGCTAAATGTTGTTTAATTTGACTTTAAAATTGATTTGTAATTGAAAAAAACAAACCTTTTTAACTCGGTTCCTATAGGAAATATATTTAAACAGGATTGCTATGAAGCTCTATTAAATAAAATCAAATACCCGAATTTAACCAAATCAAAATATCCATTAGGTGATTGAAAAAGTGTGCGTGTTTGTTTATTTAATACTTGGTCCCATTTTTGCCGCTAGTCGTTTCGCGAATTTTTTATGATGTATGCTACGAAATGTGCTTTTGGATTTTTTAGCCATGTCGAATATGTGTACAAACAGATATTTATAAAATTCTTGTTACAAACTCTGGCCGTTTTGTTCCAAAAAATTCTTGTTATAAAGCAAACCTCAGCAGGGAGATTTCCCAGGGGTAGAATGCTGTCGATTCCTGCTGGGTCCAAGAAATGCCGCCCTGCGGGCTTTTTTCCTAGAGATTTCCGACCCATCTTCATCATCTCGTTTTGACTACTTTAAATTGACAATTTTAGCTTGTTTACAAGCCGAAGGCTTGAAGTCAGCGCCACGAGCAGAAAAATAGCAGAAAACAGTTGCCAGTTGTTTATCACACATGCTGTGTTTTTTGGGCGGAAGTCGAGCTCTTTGTCATAGCTCATAGTCAGTTCCGGTAGGTTGTCAATCCTCCATTGTTTTGGGGAGCATTCAAAATGCTTATGCATATGTGGATTTAAAATAATTTTAAATCCGACTTTGGTTTCGGTTCAGCTTTGGAGTTGTTTCGGCTTTTGTTATTATGGTAATGTTCCCTCATCGAAGTCAACGCTTCTGCGGGCTGTTCCCCAGCCTTTCATCTCAATGCTCCGCTTGGCAGCCTTGATTCAATATAATTTTCCTGAAAACGCCTTTTAGCCGGATGCCGCTCCAACCAAGGACCCTCGTAGCTATTTTTCTACGAGTTTTCAAAGGAGCGACGACAACCGAAAAGGGGAGACGAAAGGTAGGGGGCCCAGGAAAGGAAGCCAACCAACCGACAGTTAGTGGCTTTGTGCTCTCTACGCTTTTTGGAATTTTGCACGCAATTAATTCAATTTGTAAACTTTGTGGGCCCCACAACATTTTTGTGGGTAAATAAAAAACTCAGAATGTTTCAGGTTTTGGTTGCTCAAAAATGTAGAACGAGGAGCCCAGCATCCCGAGAAAAGAACTCCGCGTAGTCATGACATTTAAATTGGAAGCTGATAACTGCAGTGTATTTTGAGTATGGTGCAGTGACGGTAAATGCATTTATCAAACATCAATTAATATGTATTTGCACACACTGATAAGCATATCGATTCTAATGCCTGGGGCGCCGGCCATAATAAGTATGCTTTAATTGGAAATAAAACGCAGACCGAACAAACCAAGCGGGATTGTCCCCTAAAAGCATTTCTCTGTTGGCTAAGGGACGGTTATTAGATAGTGGCTACATTACTGTAAGCTTCGAGTAAAATTCACATTTTAGCGCCAGCACTGACGGCAACAATTGCAGCACACGGACACAATATTTTAGGGAAACTTTGAGGCGAAGCCAGCAGGATGCGAACGAGTTTTTCTCATTCACCCTCTCTCTGTGCGGCAATTAAAAGTGCAAATTATATTTGCCCAAGCAAATCCGGAATGCAGCTAAAAACGAGTTTCAACTTTTCAAAACCCCTTTGCCCATAGAGAAATGAGATAAGGGCATGCTGGCTCTTACGATGCCCCAAGCATCACGAAATATTTCGCTCTATAAAAATAGCAAACGCTTGAAGTCAGTGGCATAGCCTGGATTTGGTTGAGGGCGGTGGTTGGGGGGTGTCAGTACAAATTTTGTGTAGCATACTTTTGAAAACCATATTTTTCATCGGAATTCATCCGAGAGGGAGGGGTTTAGCCCCCAAAAACCCTCCCTATCTACGCCCCTGCTTGAAGTACCTCAATTTTTTTGGAAATCAAATGTTATTTGTATACCAAGTATATCTACAATTTCAAACGCAACTTATTATAACCTTTCACTCTACATTAAGATCAATTTATATTAAAAATTGATTCAATTTCATGGGGTTATTTTACAATAAAGCCCCCTAATAGTCGGAATACTCTGTAATAGTTGTTAATAATGCAGATAGAACTCCAGCAGCTTCGATCCGTCGATAGTTGGAATATTGTTGAGTTGTGGCTCCAAACTTTGCACATGAAAATGCACAAAATTATTCTGCTAAGGACTCTGGTGCTTCGCTTAGTTCCTGGCTTCCGTCCTCATGGCACGCCCCGAGCAACGACAATGCATAATAATGCAGTTTGTGTTTTATGATTATAATAAATGCTCTTAAATGCTGCCCGTCATTTTGCCAGCTTCCATTTGTGCTGGAACTTTGGGGGAAGCGGAATTGGGTTGGAAACCCCTGGCTATGTAACCGGGCAGGATGATAAATTTCCTTGGCCGTGCTATAAATTCATTTGTACCACAGCACTTTGTGCATAAATTTGCATGTCACAAAGGCAATGGCACAAAAGACATGTAACAGAGTGGTGCTTCCATGCTCCTGGTAGGTCCAAGGAAAGAGCCTGGCACATCTTCATCTATTCTAAAATTAAATTTTTAAATTTAAGTTCGACTGTATACTCTCGTTATCACTCATATTTCAAGTATTTATTTCTTTTAGATTAGACAACACACCATTTCTTGACTTATAGGTAGTTAAAGAAAGAAAGATGTGGGTTCTGCGATCCTACAAAGAAAAATATTTTGAAAATAGGTTACCCTACTCATTTAAAATCGCAATCCATAAGTAGTACTCGATTTCCTTTTAAGTTCTCGTGCTGGGGTGTGTTTACTGAACTCGAGCACAACTGAAAAGTAACACGAGGCTTAGGACTTGGCCTCAAAAGGGAACTGTTGAAAAAGCGACTGCAAGTGAGAAAATCTGGGTTGCATTGCAGTGACCTGAGCACCTACATAATGAGGTGCATGAGGCGTAAGAGCAAGAATGTGCTTTAATTGGTTGCGAAACTTGAATGGGGACGACGAAATGCCCCAGAAATGACAGTATTATTTAGTTATTTAAGTTGTCTGAACCAAGTCGCAAGTTAAAAACACTTGAAAGCGATTTTCTAGTCCTAAAAATAGTAAATTAATATTTGGAGTAGGTTTAAGCTTATGATAAGTTTTCAGATTTTTAAATTTTTTTCGAAGACCTAGTAATTTGATTTAGGTTAATTTGATTTAGAATATCCAACATTTCACTTTTGTGGTCGCTCACCCCACTGACAGGCGATTGAGGAAAGTAAACCCAGTCGTAGTACATCATGACACAATTAACTATTTTCCGTAACGTCGACAGGGCTATGATTGACACGGGTCTGACGCATTATTGATTGCAAAGAGCATGTGTACTACAACAGTCAGCCCCCAAGGCAAGTTGAATTATTAACTAGTTGCGGAGGCGGAATTATAGATTTTCCAATTGATTTTTCAGCACCGCTACGAGGCTTTCTAGGACATCGTCCTACTTGGCACGTAATCTAGAATGCGGAAAATTGATGACAGCGCCCAGCTCGAACACTTGGGCTTATCTGCTAAATGCGGGCACGACTGTGTCAACACAAATTCCATTAATATTGGACCGCATTAGCATTAGAGACCACTTCCGCTGAACAAATCCGCTTGCCAGCGCTCCAACCTCCCCTCCATCCACGAAGCCCTTTTTACCTGCCCCCAACCCCCCGCTCGGCGACTAAAAGTCAACAGGGATTCGACGGGGAAAACCCGTGTAAGCGGCACTCGGGGGTTGCCACAGAATATTTCTTTGTCGCCTATCGATTTTTCCGCTCTTTGTTTTGCTTTGTTGTGCTTCGGACTGCGCTGAACCGTTTGGGCCCAGGAATGCCCATCAGCCACAAGTTGCAGGCGCCGAAATCCAGAAATTACTTAATTAATTTAACCATTTCCCTCTTCATGGATAGATCAAAAGCACTCACCTCGATGACGCTGTCGCTGCCCAGGCCACAGATCTTGCCTTTGGCCAGGACTTGCTGCTGCTCCAGCTGATTCTGATTCGGATTCTTCCGCTGCCTGCGCTGTTGGGGCTGCCTGAGGGCCGCCACTGCCTCCTCCGCCGTGGGGGCTAGTCGAAGGCCTCCTCCGCCAGAGGCGGCGATTAGCTCGTCGTCGTAGTCGTCGTCCAGGCCCAGAGACGCGGGCACGTTCACACCGAGCGCGGCCACATCCGCGTCCGTAGCCGCGTCTAGTTCAACGTCGATGTCGGCCGCCGTGTCCGGCAGCAGGTCCAAATCGCTGTGGAAACTCAGATCGAGGTCTTGGGGCAACTTGACGTACTTATTGTGGTTTTTCATTGTTGCTGCCTGGCATGAGTCATGTGGCCGAGGCCGCGAGGCCAAAACAAAAATAATCACACAAGCACAATCGATTTTTCCGCCTCGATTTACCGCGTCAACAACGGCCCGGAGGGTAACACATCGCAAGGCTTTCGAATCGGAGTGCACGTCTGTTCGCGTCCGAACGTGTTGCAGGCTGCTTTCAGTGTGGCCAAGTCTGGGTCGAAGAAGTATATCATGCTTTAAAAACTCACTAAAGTGGTATCCTTAAAAATACCACTTACTTCGGTCACTGCACGATATGAATAGTTTACTGTAAAAAACGGATTCTACTGAAAAATATTTCTACATGCTACTGCATATGATTACCCTTCATGTAGATGGCAAACCCCGCTTGCAAATTTGAATAAACTTCCGTTTAACTCACACCTCTACGTTTCAACGTTCCGATTACTTAAAAAAACTGCCAAACTTGAAAAAAAAATTTGAAAAAATAATGGTAATTGTGGTTTTTGCTGATTCAAATAAATAAAAAATAAAAGATTTATCAATAAATACAGATGAAAGTCTTACATTTTTGAACAAATGGCAGGAACACTACTAATATTTTGACGAATGTAGATATGTATAAGGCTGTTTTCTTTCGCTTATATTTCCTTTAAAAAAATACAAATAAATTTTCGAGTATGGGATTCGACAGATAAGGAGTGTCACTTTTAAAATGCTTTGACTGCATAACAAACCCCCCACAAGCTGACAAATTACACAATTTTTTCAACTTTGAGGTCCTTTTCTTAACGTTGTTGCGTCGTGGAACTTCTTGACAAACACATTTAAAAATGTCGGTTAAAAGCGAATACAATTTTATGCCATCCATTAATGGAAAGTTTTGATGTTACATAGTGCTATTACAGTCTTGTTTTTTGGTACAAAAAAAATTGTTTACAATATAACAAATTGCTCCTATTCTCAATAGTCCGTAAAGAGAAAGCCACTTGGAATCCATACATAAGTGGGCCCCATAGTTATGTGTGGCTAGCAACGGCATGCAGGGATGTGGCTTCAGGTTACCGTTTAGCGATGAGTGGAAGAGCACAATGTAGCTGATGATGGCTTTCGTGTTCTTGTCCAAAAAATATCTACAATCGTCGGAGCAGGTGACAATGTACTCCGAACGAGGGCCGTAGAAATTCAAGTTGTAACTGAAAATGAAGAGTAGAGGGTGCCAGGTTAGTGATAGGGGACAATGTGTGCTATGAGGGGACTAACCCACAATCCTTGTAGAAATGCAAATATTCGCCTTCTGTGTAGTGATTGTAGACAGATGGCGTGACTCTAGTCATGCCATTCGGATTCTTATTTCCCGGGCCAATTATGTGGACGGGCTTCGTCAAATATCGCTTGTCATAAACGCACAACTTTTCGTCATCTCCACCAACACAGAACTCCGGTGAAAACGGATGATGGGCTATGGTGGTCAGGTATATATTCTTCTGCTCCTGATCGACCCAGTGCACCATTGTGTTGGTAAGGTAAGGAACACTTCACCAGAAGAATTGGAGTACACAAAATCCACACAGCCGGTGCTGTTAATGAACTTGGTATTAGCTATTCTCTTTTTGTAGCAGACTTGGCGCAGCTTCTTATTCTTAGCCCAGTCCCAGATGATGATATTGCGATCACTGCCGGTGCATAACAAGTTACCGGCACTGTTGAAGTCCATGCTGTCGGGGGTGCGACACTTTAGCATTTTAAGTAGGGTCATCTGCTCCACTGTATGGCGGGAGACGTAGAATCCTTGGCTAAAACTTTAGTCCGAGGTGTGGCCACCACGCCACCCAATCCGATTGATGTTGTGCTCCCTGTGCGTCAGCGCCTTTGCTAAGCTCCAAGTGTACATTGAATTAGGCCTCTTATTAAGCCGAAAATGCTCATCCACCTCGGGACTAAAAAGCTGAAAAAAGACAATTGCATTGCAGTTAGTCTTTTTTTATAGAGTGCATGATGCTTACCTCCTCATCACCTGAGTGTTCTTCTTCCTGAAAGGCAAGATACATTAATATATACATAACAGGACAACGGCAACATACGATGTCCATGCCACAATTGTTTTTCGTAATTTTACAACCGTCGAATCATAGGATCACCAAAAAAAGTTAGTCAAATAGAGATTTTTCTCGTGAAAGGAACAAGAATTAGAATACGTTTGTTATTAAAGGTGCATTTTTTACAGGCGTTTTGCTACCTCAGTTATCCTCGTACCCACGGTCTCCTTCGAAAGATGCGGATGCGGTAGTGGCGTCGTCGACATCTCCTCTGGCGCAAATAGGTTATGATCATCACTGACGATATAAGTTTGTCAGTTATCCTAAGCTAAACAAACCACCGACACTACACTTACTAGACCTGTATCACGTTTTCAAGATTATCCTCTTGCCGTAAATCGTGCTTTTTTTAAAAAATATTAATTTTTTAATTTATGAGGAATTATTTGAAAAGGGTTGCCGAAGCTATCATCCTTTTTTTTAAATAAAAAAAAATTTTTGTACCTTTATAAAAAACTTTTTTCATATTCAAAAAAATTTCCAAAAACCTACCTTTTTTTTCGATACAAGTGACTATAAGCGATAATTTCTGAAAGTTGTGGTTCGACACCCAATCCGATTAAGGATGATGTATTCACGCTGCATCAGCTCCTTAGCTAAGCTCTTATAATTTTGTCACTAATATACAAAATAAATATTTAGACCTATACTAGGTGGGTTGAAAGAAAGAACTAATTGTTTCTTTCATTTTATTTAATGCAGTTTTCATTTAGATCGATAAACTTACTTCAGCGATTTTTAAACTTTCTTATTCCGTCTAAAAATCGATTCGCGGAAACCTCGCTAGAACTGATTTTTCTATGGATTAAAATATAAAATTTGTACAATATTTTGTTATGAGAACTGGTTTTGTTCATATCCTTTATTCGAAAGCTGCTTTAATCAATAATGGTGTGTTTAGTCCCTTTATAGTTAATATCATTTATGATTTCATTCACAATATTACTTAATCTTGCGATTGCATTGTTAAAAATCTAATTCTTATAGAGAAAAAGCATCTTTTTACCACAAAGTGTCATTTTCTTTGTTGCTTTTCTTACTTCTTGTTCTGTTGGTGTCCTTAATTATACGAAAGTGTTAATGCTCAGCGACTGATAATTTGCCGATACATGGTTGCTGATGCAGAAAAGCCTCGAGACAGAATCATCGTGTAATCCGTTGGATTTTACCCGGATGTAATCTTTACGAAATATCAAAAAGATTTCATTTAGCTATAAAATTGTATACATAAATATAAATACTGGTCACGTACGAATATCGCGTACTCTTGCAGCTTTGTCAGATGGTTTTGATCATAATTATGATATCATAAATGATTCGTGCTATACCAAATATTCCACGCTAATAACTAAATTAGTTGCCTTAGCTGTTAGCCATATAAGGCTTTAAGTACATTGGTTCGTTGTTTCCATCCTCATAATCGTCTAATTAAATAAATAAAGTTACTGGCATCGTTTCGGAGTTTTCTCTGTAAAAGACCAGCCGCCGCCCGTCATTTAATTTTCGGGACAGGAACACAAAGAGAAGGGGAACAAGTGAATTTACAAATGATTGACAAGATACTACACAGAGACTTTAGCTTCAAAAGCTTTTTTGTTTTGCATAAAGGGGCTAATCAGGGCTTGAGGCTTGGTCACCCTCTGTACTCTTCGTTCGCATCAACTTAGGCTAAAATATCCCCGGTCTTACGGCTCTAATAGAAAAAATAATCATGGCAAGCGCTTAAGCGTAGCTTAGTCTACTCTCTACATAGTGGTTACTGCGACTATTGTTGCTGCTCTTGCAGCTGTTGTAACAGTTGTTGCTTCGTCTCCGCCTTTACGGTCTTGTAGCGGTCCTTCTCCTCCGTGTTCTCCGGTGGCTCACACTCAAAAGATGCCATGGAAAGTGTGTTCTCATTGAGCACGGCGCTGTGCTGAAGATAGGCTATAACGTTTGGCAGCTTCTCGAAAGGACAGTTTACTTTCTTCCACTCGTTAAACTCCATTACTTGTTTGGCCAGCTGGGAGCACTTTTCGAAATTGATATGATTGTTCGGCAGCCTGTTAAAAAAATATTGTAGATAAGTCGTCTTTTTGGTGGCACTACCAAACCTACTTACCGGTTGGAACATCCCTCGTTCAGAAAGTACAAGTCCTTAACAAATAAACTAAAGAATGGAATGATTATGCGTTCGCGTTCCTCAGTAGCGCCCTCTGAGCGCCACATTGCAGCTTTGAGCGTAGATCGATAGCTGTTAAAGTTCGATGTTGGATCCATTTGATGTTCCAGCACAGAGAATTTGGCCGATTGCACTTTAGCCCACTGCATAATGAAATGAAATCGAAATATGACACAGGCGCAATATAGTGAACACAGCACACATCTTACCGTCTTTTTGAGTCTGCCTATGGGCGCCAGATTTAGACCAGCTATTATGGCCATCAGACTATTAAAGTTGCCAATATTGAAGCACTCCCGAGCCGTCTCAATCCAATACTCTATGATGCGCACACGCTGCTTTTTTTTAGGATACTGTGAGGGACACATTGAAGAAAAGTTTTAATATCTTATGCTAATCTCTGCTCTTTCCTAGATAGATTTCATTCTGTTTACCCACCTTGACAATCTCGCTGGCCGTCAAGTAGCTGAGCCGATTGAACCATTGCACATACGACTCCAGGTTACGCGTCTTCTTCATGTCGTTCAACGAACCACCACTGCCTCCACTACACTTGCCCTTGTTGCCCTCCTTGCTCCCATCCTTGGCCTGCTGCTGATAATCCTTTGCAAAGGCCTGCACAAACTCCTCCGGACCAATGTGTGACAAGCGCTCCAGCTCAATAGCAGTCAGCTGGTGGGCCAAGTGTGCACAGCTCGGACACATGTCCATGATACCAAACACTTCGTCCGGTTGGGGAGTTGTGGATATCGAGTTGGATGTGGAGGCAGAGGATGTGTGACCGCTGGAGGAGGAGTTGGAGGTGCCGCTGGCCGACCCGCCGCCACTGGCTCCGTTGGCATGTGAGGAGGTGCCCAGAAAAGTCTGGAAGGCATTGTGCAAGTGATGGTGGTGACCGTGGTGTTGGGGCTGCTGCTGCTGACTCTGCGCCTCCTCGGAGCTAAGTGTCTGCAGAAATTCCTCGTACTGCTCTAGCGACGTCAGCCGGGAAACGAGTAGCTGCAGGATTCGCGACACTTGCTTGCCCAGCGAATTGTCGATGTAGACGCATTTCCTCGCTAGAATGCGCACCTGCTGCATTAGCCGCTCATCTCTAAAGTCGTACGGGAAGATCTCGATCCATTCCGACAGCAGTCTGATGCAGTGCTGGGCAGAGCGCTGTGTGCTCGTCCTCTGCTGGGGACGCGGCTCCAGCTCTGAAGTCGGTGCTGCCGGCGCCGCGGACCCCTTCCGTTGGGTCAGCGGCGAGGCGGAGTTGATGCTGAGCAGCATGGTTCGGCCAGGCGCCTGTCCGGCGTCGTCCACCACATCTCCGCCGGCGCCCACATCCTTTTGCTGCTGTTCCCAAGTCTGCGAAATCTGCGCCAACAGCTCGTGGGGGCGCACAAAAAGTCTGGCGCTGAGGAGAAAAGCAAAAACAAAGCCGTCATCCGGATAGTATTCGTGGGTGGGGACCATGTGGGAAATGAGCGATTGCAGCGGACCCGAGTGTAGGCGGCCCTCACAGTAGACCAGGTGTTCCTCCTTAGCCTCTTTGCCCAAAATCCGGGTTTGGGCCGCGCCATAGCTGAGCGGCTTCTCGGGCGGTTTTTCCGGCAGCGCGATTCGACGAAGGGCGGATAGCGACTCGTGGGCGTGGCAGGCGCTATTGCTCCTCTGCGTCTTCAGGTCCGGCAGTGTTTTGTGTGTAATTGACGTGGTAGTGGCACCTGATGCACCAGCCCCAAGTGTCGCTCCTACAGACCTTTCCTGCCCCTTGAGATTAAGGTTGATGTTGGCGCTGCCGGTGCTGCCGCTGCGGCCATTGGTGGCACTGCTAAGGCCACCGTTGCTCGACGACATCTGGGCGCTGTGCAGTCCTAGGCTAACGCATCTAAGCCAGCGATCAATGTCCGGGGTGCATCGGGAAGTCGAGCGAAAAGCTTCTGCAATAGAAGGTCTAAGTATTAGCCAAGTCGTAAAAGATAAAGAAGAAATAATGGCAATTTATCATTGGAATGTCAAATGGTTTGGAAACCCATAAGGCGAATATACGCATTCTCATCATAATGTTAATCGCAGCACAAGAGTTCTTATCAAACATTTTCTACCAACAAACTGAAGGTGGGCGAACAAACAGTAAAGTTTCAACATTATTATACCTGTTACTCGTAGAGTATGTAGAAGGAAGCGATTCCGACCCTATACAGTATATATATTCTTAATCAGGATTGAGTTGATCTAGCCATGTCGGTTTGTCCGTCTGTCTGTCTGTCCGTCCGTATGAACTCTGAAATCTCGGAAACTATTAAAGCTATAAAGTTGGGATTAACCATGCAGATTCTTGGGGTTCCATAAGAGTGCCACGCCCCCTAAAACGATTTTTAAAGGTGTCTGGCGTCCAGACCTTTAAAGATTTCAGAAAAAATAAATGCAATTTGGTTGTGTTTATTAACACCTATTGAAATGTAGAAGAGATTTTTCAATTTGGACCATTCATTAAAAAGTTTTGAGCAAATAATGGATTTCAAGCAGTGCAATCAGTCGCTTTGCTGCATGAGTAACGGGTATCTGATAGTCGAGGTACTGGACTGTAGCGTTCTCTTTTGTTTTTTACTAAACCCATTAACTCCCCGTATGTTAAGAAAGAATATACTGAATTTATAGGATCAGAGATGTCAATTATCTGAACAACCCATTAACGTTGTTTGATCCTGTGCTTCTAGTTCAAAGACCGCAGCAATTCGACCGTGTTCATATTGATTTTTAATACATTTGAACCAGTGTGCAGCAGAAGAAGCTGAGGAGGCCACCAGATAACGAGCTACTGAAAACTGAAAAGCGACTAAACTGTTAATTGTTGGGAATTCAGACCAATCGTGGCTTATCACAGGCCAACGAGCAACAGCCTCGAATTCAAAACAAAACACGAGAATTACAAATATTAATTAACAGCAAAACAAAAATGCACGAATATGGGTCAACAAATTGTTTAGCTCGGGCTGGGAGGTGGGTGGTGGGAGGTAAGGTACGGGGAGGGCGTCAGAACGGGTGGTCTGAACACGTTAATTGAATTACCAAGACGCACAGCAAAAACGAGAGTCCAGCCAACACCATCCACCGCCCACAAACAAAAAGGGAAGGGCCACATTTTCACTTTTCTTGCCATATTGCACGCTCCATAGTCAGTGGGTAGGAACGGGGAGGATATAGGGGGATAAATTATTAACTGCAGAGCAAACAAAATCAATTTTCAAATAATCACCAACAACAACTGAACTCAGCCGAAGGCAAATTAAAGTCTATATTTATAACGATTCACAGTATACATGGCCAGCAAAACAGCGGCAGCAACAACATTAACAACAAACAAGTGGAATGCACTGCCCATAAAAGCTTAAAACAACAACAACTGCACAAGCAATAACAACAACACCATAATTTGTATACAAAACGAAGGTAGAAGAAGAAAAAGCAGAGACAGCAATGACAGACGAGAAACGCTAAAGCCGACGCACAGTGGCGTAAATTCAGTCGAATAATTAATAATTAGTCAAAACTCTGCAAAAGCAAACAATCTTTATAAATACTAACAAAATACATACATATTTATATGAAAATAAGGCTCATATGTATATTAAATGGATCAACTTTTTTACAAATCAATATACATATATAAATTTGAAAATATATTTTAAAACTTTGAAGAGTTTTTTATCTTTAATTATGGAACACCCTAGACCCTTTTTATAATTTGTTGTAGCGATTTACTTTTAATAAACATGCACGAAACTTGTATTTGTTTTTGACTTTCATATGCTTTTTAAGAATACATTTTAACTAAAATTCTCAAATGATATACACTTGACCAAAAGTAGAACTCATATTTTAAACCAGCATCGCGGCATTGGCTCCACTGTGCAAGGTGAAAGAAAGGCAAAGGCCGACGCGTGTGGAAATGCAGGGGAAAAGCCAAGAGGCCAGCAAAGAAGTCAACCCAACCGGGCTAAAATGGAGAGAGAGCGAGAGAGAGAAAGAGGACGAGAGAGTCAGTAAATGGGGCCGTGGCCGCAGAGGAACTGCTTTTCCTAATCGACAGGGCGACAGGACGTGGGTCTAATTGGAATTGGCTTGAAGGAGCTAACATACATACCTGTCGCAGCTCCAGCTCCCGAGCATGCTGCAAATGTCCCAGCCCGAAGTCCTTCGATCGGCGTCTCTGCTCGGCAGAAATTGGGACAGGACGAGGAACACGCCCGCAAAGAAGCTGCACTGCAGAAAAATCAGGACAGTCGAAAGTGGAACACTAGCTGTAGTTGTTGGCCGAGCGGGAGGGGTGTTTCTGTGGGCGGGCGGTTTTGTTTGTGTGTGTGTTTGCACGGCAATTCACAATACGCGAAGTTTGAGCTCACCTCACCACCTTTACACTCACTCGCACTCACACTCTCACGCACGCAGATGCAGGCTCACATGGACGCACCCTCACCCCCGCGGCAGAGGCTCGGCAGAGGCCGGGCAGAGCGATGGCATATGGACGCCAAAAATTATGAGTTCGGCAGGCAAACACTGTTTTTCGAGGCCCTCGGCGCAATTAATTTGCCACACAAAATGCACTGCGACGCTTTTTCCTCGGCCATGTACGCGTCTGAACTTGTCTGTGTGTATAGTGTATATACGATGTATGTACAAGAGCACCGACCGGTTTGTTTGCTACGCAGAATTTTCCTTCCACAACTGCGAGACAAAAACGCACTCGGAAACAAGGAGTCGGGCTTCGATGGATAACGCGGAACACCGGATTTAATGCCACAAAAGGTATTGCAACGGCAGTTGCGTGATTTCGGCTTGCCTTTCGCTTTTATTGCATTAAAAATGCGCAGCGAACCGAACGTCTCGTTTTGTTTACTATGGCTGAACTGCACGCGTTTGCCAACACTGCACCAGCGAGCTACCAGAGCTGGCAATTCACCGTTATTCCCGTCAAATCTGGCATTTTTTAAGGCAAACTGATTGAACTCTGGCTTTTTATCAATGCCTGGCTATTTTTAGCTATTAATGGTGCTGTCTCAACCACAATAAGCGTAATTTTTGTAATACACTTAGGGGATTCCACATACTGTTAAATTGCTGTATTGTTGAACTTCAACAAAATGTGACACATAACTGATCAGAGCTGATTGGAAATTCAACAGTTTAAGGAGTACCAAGTTGAAAAAGCCTTTTTACAGCCGTTAAAAATTGCAACAGCGAAAAACATATTGCGTCCTGTTCATATAGGACTCCGCTGTTGCAAAAAAGTGACACCGTGCTAGACTATTAAACTACAGTGCTACCTCTAAATGCAAACATTACCGTATTACCCTTTTGTGACTTCTAAAGAAGTATGTATATGTTAAATCGTAAACCTAAGTTAATTAAAGACTAGTACTCACGTTGACGAAATCCGTAGGCATGCTTGACTCATCGACCAAAGCAAAGTTTTTTTATTTTATTTCTTAATAATGGGACTGCATGGTCCAAAGAAAACAAAGGTTTAATATATGATATTAAAATTACTAAAAACATCTTACAGCTGAGTATGTATTTTGGGGCGATAGTATCGCGATAGTTGTTAAACCATCGATGGTGCAAGCTGGCTCTTATCCAATGATATCGATAGTTTGCCAGCTCTATGGGACAGGGAAAAATGGGATGCGAAAATAACTGAATTGCAGGAGAGAACAATACCACAGGAGGCAGGGAAACAGCAGACGCCACAGGCAGCAGGACACAGACGCATCGCCCAGCACGGCCGACATCCCGGCACCAGAACAGTCCACCGCTCATCGTCCGCGTTTGCAATTAAATGGCAAATGGGAGTACGACCGAAGCGGCGGCCACGGGCACTCCGCAGCAGCGGATTCCCCAAACCGCACAGCAAGCGCTCCTGACCGAGGGCGGGGTGAACGATCTCGTGGCGGACGTTTGTCTTAACGGTCGTGCCACGGACTACTCCAGCATGAGGGCCTCCACGTCAACGGGCGGCGCGGGATCGGGAGCAGCCTCCTCGTCTTCGTCCTCGTTCTCCTTCAAGCACTTTCTCAGCAGCACGGGCACTGTGACGGCTCCGACCAGCACGGTGACCTCGGCCGCCGTCCAGACGTCCACTGGTGCACGGCCCAAGGTGCCCCAGTCAGCCTCCGCCTCCCACATGCAGCCACCGGATGTGAACGGCAGCAGTGCATCCTCCAGGATGAAACGATCGCCGCGCTTCAGTTCTTTCGACTCGCAGGCGAGTCTGGCGGAGTACGCAGCCTGTGGGGGAGGGCCCTCCAGCGGCAGCGGCGCCTCCCAGTCCCAGCACCGCTTAAGACCGGATCTTCGGCTCGGCCATGACGCCGTGCAGGATGCACTGGACAACGACGACGATGACCACGTGGCGCTGGCCCAGGTGCGCAACACCAGCAGGCTGTACGACGAGCGAATAGATGACGGTGAGTTCCCAATGTGGATTCCAGGTGATTTATTTAACTCGCCCTTCCACTCCTCTAGACATTTTCCCATCGGCCGCCTCCAACCAGCAACCCGCCATTGGTACGCGCTATGTGCCTCGCTCATACTCCAACTACGATATGCCACCACAGTTGCCGTGTCCCTCTTCTTCGCCGCGTCGTCGTCCGTCTGGAAATCGCGATCAACGCCCCACTCGACTAGTTCTGTCCGCCGGCCCCAAGATGAAACTCGACCTGCCTCTGGACACGTGCAACGCAGTGGGTGGCGGTGGTGCTGCTGCTGCATCCGCCTTGCCGGACTTCGTGCAGGATCACTTGCCGGAAGCTTGGTGCGGTGGTCAGGATGCCCTAAGCTCCCCTCCCAACTCCCCGCTCGGAGCGGCTGAGGCGTCGAGTGGAGCTGTGGGTCTGCTGCCTTCTGCGCTTGCACCCAGGGGCCTCCCCAATGCTGCCCCCGTCCCCGGTCCTCCCGCAGAACCAGCTGCCGGGTCTACCGTAAAAATGCTGCCGGACTTTCTGTCTGACGGGCCCATAATTCACTCGTCTCAGCGACTGGCCGACGTGGCTATCGGGCTGCCCTCCAATTCCATTGACTCGCCTCCCCAAGAGGCGGTCGGCACGTTACAACTGTCGACACTGCGTCAGGAGAACGAACGTCTGCAACGGGAGCTGCAGGAGGCTCGGGCGGAACTTAATGTCCAGACCAGGCGGGCCAGCGACTTTGAGCAGCAGCTGCTGCAATTTTCAGAGGCCGCTCGGAGGCGGGAGGCGTTGGCCACGACGACCAACACACAAAACACACAGCATCTAAGGCGCCAGTTGGCGCAATTAGAGGTGAGTGCTCCGATCGGTAAATCTTAATGACGATTGCAAAATTAATTTTTTAAATAAATGTACTTAGCGCTGATCTTGTACATTAAAGCCCTACAGTGAGCTTAATAGACAATATGGGTCAGATCTTATAACTCAGAAACAGGTGTGCCAAATTCTTGCATCATATTTAATTTCAGTTAGACTGAAAAAGCCATTCGTAGACCGACGGATTAGATTGTTACCTGCATTTTTTGTTTAATTTGATGACGATATTCCATTGGTGTCATTATTTTAAAGGAGAAAATTGTTTAATTTCATTGTGTGTTGCATTATTGCTGTAAATTTATACACTTTTAAATCGAAAAAGGCAAAAGAAATTGTTAATTTTATAATAGACCCAACTTATTACCATTTGAGCCATTCTATATGCGCATAAAGCTAGCAGAACCATTTTCGAAATTAAAACAGTCGCCGCAAATATTTTAATTCACTCAACTTTTTTCAGGCGGAGCTTAGCAGCCTAAGGGGCAGTGGCGGCTCTGATTGCGCAGCAGGTGGCGTTCCAGTGGCGGGACCTGGCAGAGGAAGTGAGAGCGGCGCCAGCAGTGGGATTAGCAACCCGCGACCGTCCAGAACGCATCAGTTGTCAAGGGATCTACTGCGAGCGGCCGATACTGCAGAGCAGAACCTGAGGTAAGCCGGATCACTTATAGAAGGAAACCTTTCAGAACGTCCATCCACTTTTCTTTGCAGGCAACTGCTGACTGGCGTAGAGAATCTACGCCAAATGGCGGCCAACCTGGAACAGCCGGCCCCGACAACAACACCCCGAAGTCCCGACCTATACACCGACTTCAACTGAACTGCCCGGGATCGACTCTTTGGAGTGGACGTTGTGCTTTAGCTCAGATCGGTTATTGTTGTTTGTGTAAACATTGTAGCCCACATCGCCGCCTAGAGCTTGTTTTTAGATGACCCCGCGAATGTTTTATGTTTCCGTATAATCTGTTGCATTGGGCTAGGCCTGGTCGGGAATGTCCGGGAGGGATGGGGATGGGCAATGTGAGAATCAAAGCGCAAACTCGTGATGTTGGTTGATAAAGCAAAATATATAATTCATACTTGATAAATCGATATAGCATATTCGAGGACCTACCTAATATCAACGGCTAATGTAAATTACTCTAACATGTTAAATGTCTGCCACCCAAAAGAAGCTGCGCATTGGATCCGGGATAAGGCGCCCGGGCAGCGATTTATAAGGAGCGATAAATGCGATATATTTTTTGTTAAAAACAAAGGATTACCTGTGCACTTCAGTAGTTTGTGCTTCAGTACATAGCAAACAAGAATTGAAATAAATTATTATGAGACAACCATCTGTTTACCCACTGTATGATAAACATCCCAGAGCTTTTTAAACAGGCCCCTCAAGAGAACGCTTTCCTGCAGCCTTGACTTTGCTCTCCAATCTGATAACGCTCTCCAATCTGATAACGCTCTCCGTCGACCAAGCTCTCGACGCCGGCACTGGAATCGTCGGTCAGCGATCAGCTAGTTGCTTCACCGACGCCGTTACGCGCGCACGACTGGCCTCGCGTAGATTCACTTGGTGCTGCTTTGATTCCCGGTGTGATTAGATCAAAACAAAATAATTAGATTATATATACATCGAGAAGAGAAAGAGAGCACCAATGATGTCCAAGAGATTGTTGGGTAAGTTTGGTGCGGAATCCGCTGAGGACTAACATCTTTTAATGGAATTTCGAGAGCTTGCTGATCCCACGGGAAAATCGATCCTATTCCCTCCTTTGAAACCGGAATATTTTTTACAATTATCTGCCAATCTGGAAATATGTAAATAAATTGTACCATTTATATTTCTGAGGCACTAGAAATTTTATTAGACAGTCCAATAATTAAAAATATGAATTTTTTCAATTGATAATCCTTTAAATGCATATATTAAAGAAGGAAACACTTCAAGCCATAAATTTAGTAGAAACTTTTATCAACCATTTTTCTCCGTGTGCACCTAATTATAGTCTTTTTAGGTATCCGCTTATCTCGCTTGGTCCAAGTTGGTTCAAATTTGGTGTGCGCGTAGTTGAGGAAGATAAGGAGCAGTTGATAATTTGACAGGTGGCTGATAATCCAGAGGTGGTCCCAAGCGCACTGAGTATTGAGGTGGCCTAGGCTGTTCGCGGGGTGGCATTTCTTATCTCTTCAAATGGGAACATCGCCTCAGAACTAATATTAGATCTAATTATGGTTCCCATTGCGCATTTGAAGCTGAGTACGGACAATTGGATAGAATTCCACGGCCGTTGACCCTTTACAATTTGTTTACAATTCAGATCCGAAGTCAACCACACGTGGGCAAGTTCAAAATTGATACGCCGAGTAATCACATGTGTACTAGGAAATTGCGTTGCAGTTCAATTAAGAACAGAGTAAACAGTACTACCTCGCCAGCTGAAAAAATAAATATGTTTTATAGGAGAGAAAAAAAACTTAGCCTAAAATAATAAAGTCATAAGTTCAAATAAAAAATCCTTGACAGGTGCAAACCACTCAAAAACATAAGTGAGCACAGAAAAAATAAATTCGTTTTGGATTTCGAAAGAATAGTTTTGTGACTTAAACCCTCATCAAAAGAAGACATTTTTGTATTCCTCAATACTTATGTACTTACTGGTCCTCAATATAAAGTTCAGCTTATCGGTTAACAGATTAAAGGATTAAATTCTAGAAATCTCAAATATTAAAATAGTGTGATTCTCTTCCAGCCTTTTAATTTTAAAAGTTAGGCATAATACGCTCTACGAAAAAAGGGGTTTTAAACAAATAAGAAACATTTTATGATTTCGGGGTTGAAAATTGAACTGCATATTCATTTAATAAAATAAAAAATAAGACTATCAGATTCTCAGCTAAAGAAAGTGCGAGGGAGATGGAGATATGCAGTTGTCAAAGCTACTGCTCCATCTAGCGGTCATTTAATTTTTTGCTCATAACTTTTAAATGGATTTTCCGATATTAAAATTTCTTCTACATTTCGATAGGTATGACTTTTAATCTTATTTTCCTAATAAGCTATGAAAAGCTACTGACAAAAATTATTTCCATTAAATTCAAGAAATTAACAATAATCAGAAAAAATGTGACCTTAAGATTAAGATCAGCTCGCCAAAAAGGTCTTGTAACCTTTTTATCACCTCTTAAAAAGTGCCATAGTATTTATTTATAAGTTAACTTACAACCCCCTACCTCTACTTTTCCAGCTCAGACCAGTCGGATACTTCCGAGGTCCTCGGTACGCCGGAGCTCCAGCTCAACACTGCACTCCAAGGTGGCGTCCGCCGTGATGAACCAGATGCAAAGTGAGATGCCCGAGTGCGATCACCGTCCGGGGGCCTACGAAGGCTCCAGCTACGAGCAGATCCTCAAGACGAGGCGCAATCACCTGACGCCCAACCTGCTGGCGCACTTCAAAAAGCCACTCGTGATCCACGCAGGCCACATGCAGTGGCTATACGATCACGAGGGACGGCGCTACCTGGACATGTTTGGCGGAATCGTCACGGTGTCCGTAGGACATTGTCACCCGTAAGCAACACATCCCCAAATCACAATTATTTACTTCAAGCTATTATTATATTTAGTGCCGTTGAGAAGCTAGCATGTCCTAGCAATGTCCTACTTATAGATAGACTTATTGATCAAGAATATTTTTGAACCGATGCGTTCGGAACAACTTCCTTGTATTTTTAACAATCATTTTCGCTAATCTGTATGCTAGATATTTTTAAAAACTGAATTATCTTTTCAAAGTTTCTTTTCGATTTCTAAGAGTTTAAAAACGATGATGAAACAATTTTACCTTAGCCGTAAGAATTTTAAAGTCAAAGAAAGCGAAATTCGAATTTTATGCAGTTTTCAAGTCTGACTAACAACTAATCCCGTCGTGGTTCGGAGCTGGAATTCAGCTTAAGTGGTTCATTGAACTTTATACTTGTCATTGGAAAGAATATTTCGACATTTACATTTACATTTTAGCCGTTTTGAATTACAAACCGTACAAATAAAATCCGAAAGGATTTTTAAAACAATCAATTGCGATTTGTTGTGGATCAAAATGCAATTTTAGGGACAAGTCTTTCGTTTTCTTACCATATCTTGCGGTAAAATATAGCTTTAAAGACCAAAGTTTCCGAAGTTGTGTATACATTATACATATATTTGTATATCATCAATTCCAATTACCCACAGAAAAGTGAACCAGGCGCTGAGCGAGCAGACCGCTAAGCTGTGGCACACGACGAATATATATATGCACCCCAAGATCCACGAGTACGCCGAGCGCCTGGTGGCCAAGTTTCCAGGGAACCTGAAAAGCGTATGCTTTGTGAATTCCGGGTCCGAGGCCAACGACCTGGCCATGCTGATGGCGCGCCTGCACACGGGACACCAGGACATCCTCTCCTTCCGCAACTGCTACCACGGGATGTCGCCCTACACCATGGGTCTGACGGCCCACTCCACCTGGCGCTTCCCGCTGCCGGGTGTGAACAACGGACTGGTGCACGTGATGAATCCCGATCCCTACCAGGGCATTTGGGGCGGCTCAAAATGCCGGGACTCGCCCGTGCAGACGACACGCGACTGCCAGTGCCGGGAGGGCTGTCAAGCGGGAGACGCCTACTACAACGAGCTGGAGGAGACCTTCAAGTACTCCTTGCCGCGCGGCAAGGTGGCAGCCATGTTCGCGGAGTCCATCCAGGGAGTTGGCGGCACGGTGCAGTTCCCCAAAGGCTACCTAAAGCGAGCGGCCGCCCTGGTCAGAGCAAACGGAGGACTCTTTGTGGCCGACGAGGTGCAGACGGGCTTCGGGCGCACCGGCGAGCACTTCTGGGGCTTCGAGGGCCACGACTACGTGCCGGACATAGTCACCATGGCCAAGGGCATTGGCAACGGCTTCCCGCTGGCCGCCGTGGTCACTACACCGGAGATCGCCGCCTCCCTGGGCCAGGCCCTTCACTTCAACACCTACGGAGGCAACCCCATGGCCAGTGCCGTGGGCATTGCTGTCCTAGATGTGATCGAGGAGGAGCAGCTGCAGCGCAACTCACTGGAGGTGGGCACCTACTTCCTCAAGGGTCTGGCTGAACTGCAGGAGCGCTTTGAGATTGTAGGCGATGTGCGGGGCAAGGGCCTGATGATCGGGGTGGAGCTGGTGGGAAATCGCGAAAAGCGCACTCCTCTAGCCACGCCCCACGTCCTTGACATTTGGGAGAAGTGCAAGGACTTGGGCGTGCTTTTCGGACGCGGTGGTCTTCATGGAAACGTAAGTAGTAGCTTTTCTTTGGGCTAAGTGCATCCTCATCTGGGCTCTCCTGTCATTCTGCACATCGGACTAACCAGAAACCGTACTCCGTCGAAGGTTCCCCAGACGAGCTGGTCTCTTTGGGGGCTCTACTTCGGGCGCATCATCACTCCTTCCGTCTCTATCTATCTATCATTTCGTGCATTTCCACAGGTTTTCCGTATCAAGCCTCCCATGTGCATCACTCGGGCTGACGCTAAGTTTGCGTTGGATGTGCTGGCCCGGGCTATCACGGAGTCCCGATCCGAATGAGGAAGAGGAGTACATACATACATACACGAGAGAGCGTTTGTAGGGTGGTCTCAGCTGCATTTATTGACCGATTCAATTGAACTTTCGGTTGTTTAATATTTAAAAGAATTGGTTGTAATATATTATATTAAAAGTTCTAAGTAACCTAAGAGGGTACTTTATGTATATCGGGGTTTTGCGATTCGATTGTGCGAAGGGAGATTATTACCACCTCCGAAAGCCCGAAAAGCCCATCCCTCAAGCGCTCTTGTATCACACACACAGGATTTGGAAACTGATTGAAATTTAATTTTGGGGGCCTTAAACATTTTGATTTGACCAAATAAGTTGGTTTCCCATTCGGCAATAAGATCTTTTATAATTTAAGTTCTACCCTAAAGTCGTACACTTAAAATGATAGAATCTCGATATTTATGCACTATTCAAAAAAGTAGCTAACTCCCCAAAATAAAAATAGGAACGAGTGGATAATGGATATTCGAAAGGCAAGGCCTATTTGTTCTTTATACCCAGTTCAAAACCCGAGTGGTCAGGAAATACTTAGGTGTAATGCACAACGACACAAAAGTTACAAAGTAGTTAGTGAAAATGATTTAAATGTTAAACAAGAAAGGAAGTTAGCTTCGGGAAGCCGAAGTTTATATGCCCTTGCAGTTAATAGAAATACTCGATGCTCAATGCGCTAACTCTTTCCGATCGCTTTTCTGAGACTGAACATCTAATTCCTGACCGAGTTTCTAATGCTTCCTCCGAAAAAAATGGTACTCCTTCAGATCTAAATATTGTTAAATTATAACACAAGCCCGCAGTTCTTTTAGAAAACCAAATGTGAAAACATTTCCATTTAAATTGACCTTTAAGGAACTCAAAAACTAAGCTGGTTTTTGGGTCATATAATTATATCTTAGAGATTCAAGTTACTTTAACAATTTTTAACCAATACAGCTGTACAGAAAAATATCTTTAACAATCGTTAAGATAAGCACATCTTCATTTAATGTGTTAACCTAACGCGGCAATAATTTCATAAGACATAAGGCTAATTGAAAAAAAAACATTTTTAAAGATTGGCTTACATTTTTTTTTAAATTACGACATTCCCAGCATTTTGGAAAACACGGTTATTTAGTTTGTAATTGGTTGGCTAACACAGTAAAATGTATTGACTAGAGCGTTCCTTCTTGTTTCATTTGTTTCCCACTTCTTACTATACAAAAATTTCCATATAGTAGGTACTACTATTTGCATGTACAAAACCCACCAAAATGAAGTGCGTTACTTGTTTTATGGTGCAACACTAGTTAATTGCAAGACTTCATAAATGGAGCATTTCCCGAACTAATTCACAGCCTTTGCACCTGTTCCTCCCTTCTTCAGGTGCTGAGCTTGAGACCTCCCCTGTGCCTATGCACAGGAGATGTGGAATTCGCCTTGGAGACATTGGAGGCAGTCTTTAAATTCCACATGAGCAAAAGCCCCCGCAGCTGGAGAAACATACCCAGGACGAGATAGGCTGATTGAACTATAGAGCTCATTTATTTGCTTTGCTTACAAGCTAGTAATTGAACAACGTTATAGAGCAGCATTATGACCGAATATCGAATCCTAAAATTAACAGTTTCTGGGCGAGGCTTTGACTTAATTGTAATTATTATTAGTTGTAAAAATAAATTGTGATGTGGAGCGTATTTTTGGGGGAAGCGGGTGATTCGAATCCGTAAATGTATAAACTGCTTAGACTAGCGTAATGTTTGGTATCGATGGCATTGCCTTGAGCATAAATAAATAAAATAACTCGAAAATCACCTTCGCTTAAACTAGTTAATGCAAAAATGCAGTCTTGTCCTTTAGTCCAGGAGATTCTCTTAGGGTGGCTCTCCTTTGGGGCTTTTCTCCTCAAGTGGGTCCTGTTAGACTTGGATGTCAGGGTGCTTGCCCTCGTTATTATATTCAGCATTGAGCAGCGTCTCTGACAGCTCCTTCCTCGCCTTTTGCAGAACCCAGAACATCAGTGCCACGCCGCATATTACCTTTAAAGAGACGAAATGCATTAGAAAAGGTCTTGCTTACGTCGAATACATTAAATCCATGTTCAAAGTAATTTCTTGGGCCTTGGTATCTGCGCTGATAGGTTCGCACTTCAGACAGTTCGACGAAATCCCACAAAGTTTAAAGATAAATCGCTCGGGAATTCATTTTTAGAATTAATTGGATGACTTTTACTTAAACAATTTTGATTTATATTGAACTGTAAATCAGCTGTTTTCGAATGAAGAGTGGAACCAGATTGACAACGCTCGAATGTCTTCTAACGCTTGCAAATGTCCGCACAAATCACCCGCACAAATTTGAAAGGGTGGATAAAGTACTCTGACAAAATTTGTCGCAACCTGCGGTAACGTAAGGACGAGTAACCCATTTTTCATTTAACGGCCATTAGATAAGCATATATGTCCATAAAATAATAATGCATGACAAGCTGTACAACGATCAGGAGCAGGACCTCCACCTCCACCACCGCCTGCACCACGACCACCACCATTTCTGACTGCACGACAAGAAGCAATTTGACTGAAAGAACGGTCACACTTATCTTTACGCTAGAGTTATATATATGTGAAGGCCGTGACGTCACAATGGACACAGCAAAATTTGAAAATATTGGAGACTTGGTGATGTAGGTTGAATTTCCAAAATCCAGTTAAATGCAGATTATGAACAGCATATTTTTTAAACCATTTCGACAACATTTATAACAGACAAATGCAAAAGAAAGAATTTTAAAAAATGCAAATCGAATTTTGGGGCACTTTGGGGTTGTTTATTGTTCTAATTTGTAGCTCGCATGCGGCGCCTAATTATTTCCGAATTAATTTGATTTCTTTAGATTTTTATGTCAATCCGTTCTGTGTGAATTTTGCTTCTGACCAATTTTATAGGGTCCAATTATATTAATCTAGATAATATAACTTTGTAACCTAGAACGTAAAGTAAAGAAGCCATTGATAATAAATATTTTGTACATACAAAACGCGATGGCAAATTCAAGACAGAAGATAAGACTTGTTTTCGATATTTAGGAGTGATGAAATTAAATCCCTCTAAGCAAACTTTTCCGATAGTTCAATAACATTGTTTAAAAATGTATTTTCTAAGATGCCTATATATAGCAAACAACATTAACTATGCAAGTAATTATCAAGTGAACTCACCTCAAATACAAAGCTAATGTAGCCTGTCAGCTTGGTATCATTATCGTTAAGCACTTCGTGCATAGACCTTAGCGTGGAGCCCAAGTAAACATTGATAGTTTGGGCTGGCAGCAGCCCAATCAAGGTGGCCACATGGTAGTCTCTCGTATTGATGGAACTGATCTGCGAAAATAATAATGTGATATACATAGAACTCGGTCGCAAAAGTGTGTCATGCTTTTATTGAACTACGTCAGAGTCGCAAAAAGACCTTTAAAGTAAACCGGTATTCGTTATACAAGTTCAAGTTTGGTTTACTTAAATGAATATATTATATACAACGTACATTTTACATATATATTGGAGGTTTCCGTCCCTCGATATTGACATTCAAAATCATGAACGCTAACTTGACCGTGTAATAAGATTTACTTAGGTTTTTTCCTACGTTAAAACATTTTATGTAATAAAAACATTTGGCCTTGCTTTCTGACTTTTCCGACTACATTACTTCACCTCCTCTCCAATAACTTACTCCGAATATCACATTCTGTACTCCGAAGGGAATGGGGGTAAGTCGTGTGAAGAGAACCACCCGAAAAGCCTTTGGTCCAGATATCACGCGAAGAATCGCTCGACCCGTATCATTCTTGATCAGCCTGCAAATAGAATCCGTTGAACAGGACACATTAAAAAGGTGGAATGTGGTAATTTATACATTAGTTATATAATCGGTAACTATAGCCTCTGTTTGCGCTTATCTAAGCGACAATCAGGAAATGATTATGGGGGCTGTAAGCCAGTTCCACCGTTCGGCAGTTAACCAGTTCACGCTCCCCCATAAAAACATGAGTGGGCAGGGATTTCATGCTATCATACAATTAACCAGCCCATTAAGTGGCCCTTTTTCCACTTGGTGAATATTATGTTAGAAAAATATGTCGTTATATTGGGAAACTTGATTTGCAGCTATAATTGAAAAATTAGATACGTTTGACAGGGGGACGCACTCTCGTAATTGGCGGAAATGTAAAGACTTGCTGTTATCAGCTTTTGCCTATGCAATTATTTCTCACAGTTGCGCCATAAATATTTATTAATGCCTGATAAGGCACAGAAAACCAGCCGCGCAACTTGTTGAAGGAGGTATTCAGCTAGAGTGTCGAGTCTCGCAGAAACCAAACAAAGTAGCATGATAAATCGGCTTTTAATATATATAAAACAAATAACACATGAATAAATGACGGCTTTTGTGGGTATACGCCTTTAATTCCTCGCCATGCCCTTATCAGCGTGGTATTCCTTGAGCAACTGGTTTTCTTTTCGTCAGTCGCCGCCAGCGGGGTCATGCTGGTGATCCACCCTGATCCCCGCCAGCTAACAATCGTGGGGATCTGGCTCGACCGGCAGGTAAGCATGCTTCGATCGCCTGGGACTCGCTGGGACAGACTGTAGTGAGTACCTCAACGGAATAGTCGTCTCTGATGTGCAAGGTGTCGCCGAGCTGGCAAAGAATGCCCCGGAACTCGGGGTAGGCCTGACAGCAGTCGTCGGGAATCGAGATGGACAGTCGCAGCGAAACGACGTTCCCGGGTGCAAAGGGGTAGTCGAGGAGTCTCCGACTGGTGTCCCGTTTACCAAGGCCCACGTGGGAGACGACGACTGGGGAGCAGTTGTAGTGGCGAGCCACCTCGACCGTCTCAGCGGGACTCCTATCGCCTTTGGGCAACACCCGGAGCTCCCTTAGGTGCCGGGCCAGAAGGATTAGGTAAGCGGCATGCAGCTCCAGGGGAGTGCGTACAGCGGACTGTATCAACGAGCACAGATCGCGACGAATGTCCAGAAGAGCCCCGTATAGCATCTTCTGGGGCGGCGTGAAGCGGCCTGAGCTGGGCCAGCATCTGGCCAGTCCGCCTTCGTAGCCGCCGTACTGGCAGCCAGCATCCATGTGCCATAGCCCATTGCCATCTAGTTCGCAAGATGCTTTGACCTCGTCCGGATGGGCGTGTCGCAGACGGCACTTGTAGTCAAAGGACGTGTTCAACTCCTGAGGATTACGATGGTGCTGGGCCATCATCTCTGCCATGGAGCCCGCGGCAATGACGTTGGCCCGACGCAGGGCACACAGCTCCCGGGATGTCTTCACGGTGCGTGTGTACTGCAGTATGTACCGGGGGTTGCTCAAAGGCGTCTTGGCCTCATCGGCCGCCTCTTGGACTATCCGGCTGACTGTACTCGAGGTCTGGAAGGAGTGCCACAGTTCGGGGGACTGATCCTTTAGCAGCCAGAGCAAACTTTTCTTTAACATGGCGAGGGGCAAAACGTCCTCCACGTGATGCATATGGCTATATATCGTGGACAGTTGGGAGTCCACCTCTTCGGGTAGGAAGAGCAACGCACTAGCCTTTCGCTTTCGACTGCGGTGGAGAACCAAGGCCGCTCCTGGCCTCAAGCAATCGCAGAGATACAGAAACTCGGATCTTTGTCGGAATGGACATCTCCGCGTTGAGTCAGCACCGGCCACTACGAGGACGTGGGCAAATATTCGGTTCTTTCTCTGTGGTTCCTTAAAAGCGTCTTTGGCGTGCATATAAGCATTGAGATCATCCAAGGCCATTGTCCGGTGCAGATCGATCTCCTCGGGCACCAAGACGGCGTCGGGCCTCGGATCGCTGCGCAGGTAATCGGCCATTGTGGGGAACTGGCCGCCTGGGGCGTCGCGGGAAAACTTATCGATTAGGTCGGGCACGGGGAGAGGTCGGATTCTCTTGGCGAACTCGGAGGACATGACCGTTGGCAGCACCAGGTGGACATCACTCCGATCCGAAGTGGCCACTACGGAGCATCCACGACGCACGTCACGTCGGGCTAAATACTTAAAATTTCTAAGGGAACGCAGCATTGAAGATTCAATGAAAGCAGAAAGAGCGAAAGCAGAGGGTACTTTGTGAGACAGTTGTACAATAGGGTGCCCTGATCTCCATGACTACGATTGACTAAACGATCCGTATGTTCGTAGAAGCAAGAACGAGAGTTTGAGTCGTATTACCCCATTTGCGAGGAACCGTCCAAACGAAACCACTTTTATCATTTTGCAATATTGAAAGCATATTCTTCAGTCGCCGTACTATATGTATGAACCAATAAGTAAGTCAAATAAGTATCACAGAATTCGGGTATAACAAGAGAGAACGCTATAGTCGGGTTAGTGTCCCGACTATCTGATACCCGTCACTAAAGGGAGTGCGAGGGAGATGGATATATATAATTTTTTTGATTCACATAACTTTTTAATGAATGCTCCGATTTGAAAAATGTCTTCTACATTTCGATAGGTATAAATATACACAACAAAATTGCATTTATACTTCTCGTAAATCTTTAAAGGTGTGGGCGCCAGACACATTTTAAAATCGTTAGTGGGCGTTAGAGGGGGCGTGGCGCTCGGCTGAAATAAACTTGCGCTGCGTAGGAAGCCCAAAAATATGTGTGTGAAATCTCAACCTTCCAGCTTTAGTAGTTTCCGAGATCTCAGCGTTCATACGGACAGACGGACATTGCTATATCGACTCGGCTAGTGATCCTGATCAAGAATATATAATATATATACTTTATAGGGTCGGAAACGCGTCCTTCTCCCTGTTACATACTTTTGCACGAATAGAATGTACCCTTTTTTTCTACGAGTAACGGGTATAAAAATACATAAGAATTTCGTCCGGATTCAGTGCTTTGCGAATTCTGGGGCATCCCGATAAGTACCGTCCCTATGAAAAATAAAAAATATATGTCACCAAAAGGTGTTATTTTATATGTAAGTCACAATCAAGTTTTAAAAAGAATACTTTAATGTTGCGTTTTCCCCATGTAACAAAATTACAGAATATGAAATAAATAAATCCGGATAAAAGCATAAGAAACATGTTTACTTAAATGGCTTCGTGGTAATAAATTCACTTTGATATTTCCAAGTAATGAGTTTGACTTCCTTCCTTATTCCTGACTTATTCCTTCTGGGTCATAGAGTATGTCACAAAAAAATTGAGAGCGATTTTAAAGAAAATTTTCTTTGAAACATACCCACGTTAGACAATTTTATTTAAATAATTGAATCGTCTGTATATAGCTAAACTGTTTTTTCAGATGAAAAGTGGGGAAAGTTAAACACTATTTTAGTTTCTGAGTGTACATGTACATGTTAATTTTATATTTGATGCAAGATTTAGCACCTCGGACAAACAAATTTATAACTTTTGCCTCATTTACATTTGTTGGGGAATAGATACATACGTACTTATTTGAATAAGTCAGATAAACGAGTGTCGATATTGCTAAAAGTAAGTTTTTCTTCGAATTTTTAAATGCATTGAAGTTTTTAAAAACCATTAATAGTTTTGGGACCCCAAAATGCATACAAAACGAGAGTTGGAACGAGTCGGAAATCTGAGCCAAACGGATATTTATGCTTGGCCAGAAGTTTCGAAACAGTCTAAAATTGATTAGGCCTAAAAAGTGTGATTTTGAAGACCTGACCATTCTTCGATGTCTTAAGTCCTGGTCACTGTAAGACATGTTCATGGTCCCCTTTACCTCTAGCTATCCAAGTAAATGATTTTAGGGAATTCAAGAAACTCACCAAAAACGAAAGCGCAATGTCAATCTAAGTCTTAAACTCCACAAGTACCAGATAGTTTTAGGTAAGATGCGTAGCTTTAAATGTGTTTCCCTAGCAAATCACTCACCTTTGCACGGGAATGCGATGCCGGCAGCTGCGAATGGTGGCATGGGCAACGGCGATGCCAAGGTTCGCGCCCAGAATCACGGTGAGCCACCCGCGCAACCAGCCAAACAGGTAGCCGGCGGTGATGAGCAGGACAAAGTAGCCCACGACCACGGGGAAGCTAACCAGGGCGAAGAGCGCCATGTAGACGGCGAAGGTTATCCATGCGTTCTGCATCTCGATCCAGAAGAGCAGCTGGCGAGCGTAGTCCCTCGTGGCCCAGCCGATGAAGACGAGTGCGCCCAAGATGGAGGCGGGAACCAGGCAGCCCAGGTACCAGTTGCGGGTGAGGAAGCCGTGGGCGCGTCCCCACCAAGAGTTGCGCTTCCGGCTGCGGAGCACTGATGACGAGGAGGAGCGGGTGACCCTCCGACTGGGGGCGTTGCTGGCGAGGAAGGGGTCGCACTCGCTCTCCTCCGAGGACTCCAGAGCGAGCAGGGCGGCCGCGGAGGGATCGGAGGTGCTGGTGGCACTGCTGGCCAGTGGGTCCGCTTCCTTGGAACAGCTGACCTGGATCAGCTGAGCGGGGACCGAGGCAGCGGGGGCGGGAACTTGCTTCTGCATGATGCTGCTGTTGTTGTTGTTGTTGTTGTTGTTCGCATATCCGTACGTATTGTTGTTGTTGCGGCAGCTGCTGATCTCGAATTCCAGCGACGACATGGCCAGGATTTCCAATCAGCTCCGGTGCCACCTTTCTCCGTTTTCTCTTCCACTTGTCGCTGCGAAATTTCACTTTTGTGCACCCGCATCCGCGCTGAAACAGATGTTTATGTTTCTGTATTTACGGGCGCATGTGTGTGCTGGGTGTCACATATGGCAAGGCAACCGAGTCCCAGAAACCGTTGTTTTTGTTGTTATTGTTAGCTTGATTCAATTAGAATTACGCTTTTTATTGTTCCTATGTGTGCCACTACACCACCCGCTCAACAAACGACGCACGTCTGCCAGTCGCCGTTCCGATTGGAACTTCGCGTTCCCGCAGCGCAGCGTGAGAAAGAGAGGAGAGCCAGCAGTGTTGTAGCTTAAGCTGTTTTTCAGTCATATTTAGCTTCCTTAAGATTGTTGGCTATCTTACAAAGATTTGGCTATAGCTAAACTTTAAAACGGAATTTGGGGAGAGCCTCAATGGAATTTAGTAAATTTAATTCTAGAAAAATTATGTTGAAATATCTCAGTTGGTAATCATGTTATCAGTTTGAAATTCCATCCATAATTTATTCTTAGGATGGACAATTGTCAACATCACGCATACTTTCAATAAAAATATAAATAAAGATTAAATAATTTTTTTTTTACTTATTTAGGTGAAAAATATGAATAAATCTTTAACAAATATATGTATTTATTTTTTGAAGTTATTTTGAACTTGAAAGAGTATAAATAGGATTACTAATACAAGTAATTATTATTATATAAAACATTAGATTTTAAAATATTTTAAAAGTGATATGATTAGCTGTTTGAAAATGCAACAGGAACAATTTAGTGGCGATTTCTTATTTGCTGACATTTATTGTTGTATTCACAACAATTCCGCCATTCGACTGTTCAGGGAATACCCCTATTGTCAATCATCAATTCGAATCGATGTTATTTCCACTGTCTACGTTTTCAGACGTTCACACCAAACGCACAGCTGATTGGCTTGACAAAAATAAAATATTAACCATATAGCCACAAAACATGCTGTTCAGGCGCGGATTGCTGGGCCTGACCACCAGATGTCTTCGCCATTCGTCCACGCAGCAGTCCAAAGCTGCTCAGCCGGTGAATGACCAAGCCGGAAACCTCTTGCCCGCCTACTCGGAAGCTGAACGCCTAAAGATCCTGCAGGCCATCAATGGAAGCGGCACGAATGAGATGATCAGGTATGTCGGTAGGCACCACCACCTTTCTGTAACTCTATGGCACTCAGCTCATTCCTCTATCCAGCTACGACATTACCAAGGCGAGAGCCACCAAGCTCCACAACTGGAAGGTCCGCCACGGCCCCATGCAAGAGCTCAGTGACATCCTGTACGTAGAGGGGTTCGGCCTGAAGGCGGCCACCAAGTTCTTCAAGAGTCTCCTTGCGCCGGTGGGAAGTGAAGGCAGTGGAGAAGGCGTCGAAAAGAAGCAAAAGGCGGCGCGTGTGGCGCCTTTCATAACACCGTCCATAGATGATGGGCAGCGCCAACGTATAGCTTCTGCCGTGGGCGTGCGCATCGGTGTGACCAGTGTAAGCTGGGCGCGACTGGAGATCGGGAGCCACGATGCACCCTGCCTGCTCACCCATTGGCATCACCACGAACTCAACGACAAGAAGCTGCATTTGTCAGAGCTCTCCCGCCGCTGCCTTTATGTCTCCCATCAAATACCGCAGGCCGACTGCTA